>JXCR01135442.1:0-28305 GCA_002079205.1 Phalaenopsis hybrid cultivar
ATATATATATATATATATATATATATATATATATATATATATATATATATATATTTCACTATCACTCTTTAGCGATTATTTGACTTAATAATTTCAATCAACATGTTAAAATTGAATCTTCAAAGATTATATAGTTTGAGATTTTATGAAGCATGTCTATATTAATGGAATTAACTTTCCTTGGTTGCATAAATCTTATAGACCTGAATTTGATAATGTGAAGATGGAAACACACTCCTCTTTAAAACTTGGTATAGTATGTCTTGATTATATGCAGATTCAAAATTCAAGTTTAGAAGTAGAAGGTGGATGTTATAGAAATGCTTAAATAGATGCTTCTTTCATTTCTCTTGATACAGAATATACAAAATTTGTAGAATGAGCATATGAAATATAGAGATGGCATATTAGTTCGAGATGAGGGGTAACAGGCAATGATGCAAGAGAACCATTTGATAGCTTAGTTTATAGCTGAGATATAAAATCAACATTTAATTAGTGCGATGCTCTTTCACCCCTAGATCATTAACAGCTCTAACCCTTTTCCAAAAGTTTCAAGAATCGTTAATCACTAAAGGACAGATACTACAGACACTACATGGATACTACAATCACAAAAGCACAGATACTACAGACACCCTACAAATACTATACTCACAAAAGAACAGATACAACACTACACTATAGACACCATATCCTGACTAATACATGCATACATTGGATATCACCTACACGTACATTTCATACATCACATAGTACATCTTACACACCACATATAGATACACCACATATCTTTGTTTAGTGGACCTAAGTATTATCATATCACCTTTTTATACTGCAAACACTATATCCACACACTAAATTCTGCACGACAGATATTACGTATCATGTAAAGATACTACGGGCTTTACATAGATATTACACTTACACGAGAAATATATACTACACTCATACACACTGTACAATTCACACACTATGCCCTGCATGACAGATCCTACACTCACATACACATACACTACACTTCGATAAGTTCAGATACTACTCTTCATGTATAGGTGCACTACATTTTGAGGAGTTCAGATACTACTCTATTTACATATTCACTAAATGATAGGGTTTAAGGCTGTTTTACTATAGGGGAGATTCGTTGGTGGCCTCTAGCTGATGTTGAAAGGTTGACCTCGATATACCAGTTGCCTGTGGGATCGAGATAGAGAGAAAGGAGGTTTAGTCTGAGCCTATCCCCAAATTGAAATCTAATATCCCATCTTGAAACTTTCATATGCTTATCATTTAACCTTTCCTTTATAATTTGCAAATGTTTACCTAACCCATTTATATCATACAATTGCAATCTGTTTTGAAGCTTTAGCAGAATTGATTAGGTACGCTTTTAGTTATTTAATTTCCATACTTTATTTTCTGCATATTTTCTTTTATTTTGTATTGTAATATACTTCGCTATATATCTCATGCACTTTCCTATCACCTCTTGCAGCATAGTCTTTTTGTCTGTTCTTTGTTGTACTGTATACATTTACCAGTATTCATGCTTTAGTTGCTACCTTTCTAGTATGTTTGTGCAATCCTCTAGGATAGGCCGTTTGAGGCATGGTTTTTTTTTTATTATTCTCTCTTCTCTCTCTCCTCTTCTCGAAATGAGACGACGACGTGGTCGGTTGACGATTCATCTCCGGACAACAGTTGAGACAACTACCAAAGACAGAAGGATGAGCTTATGTAGAACTTCGATAGATTTAAATAACATACTTATAGGATGTTGAGGTTGTTCGTTTGGCACGACGTCAATCCTCACATTATCTTTTAGGACTTTCTACGATTTTCATATCGTACGATATAAGTCCTAAACTTTTTAGGATTCCGAGGTCGTCATTTAGTACGACATAAATCCTCACATTTTCTAAGACTATTTGCATATGACATACAGATATAAATCCTGAACATCTAAATAATTTGCAGGACTGAAACATCAAATAATTTCTCTTCCAAAGATGTAAAGCCAAACCATAGATTAGTTTTAGATGTCACTGAATATTATTTAGTATCTTCAACATTTCCTACTTTTCACTCCTTTGGATTCTAGAAATAACTATTCCTATTTGAACCTATCCCATTTGACTTTTCCTATGAACAATTGTGGAAAATTGAACGTTGAATTCTTGAAGACAAAACCTCTGATCATTATCGAGAGTTTTCTTAGGTGACTTTGGTTGTCTAAGATGTAATTAACTATAGGAGCTTGCTATTATAGGGAATTTAAGAACCCAGATTAATCTAAACCCTATCTAATCTGTATATTAGATAGGGAATTTGTCGGCTATAAATTTTGCAGACCAAAATAGAGTCATAAAATTTTAAGTTTAATAGGGGAATTTGTCGGCTATAAATTTTGCAGACCAAAATAGAGTCATAAACTTTTAAGTTTAGATAGTTAAGCCTATTAATAAGTGATATGTCCATCCTTCAAGTTGATATATCATTTATGGTATCGTGCTCAGCTGTTTAAACTATTAGATGTATGAGGTCTACTCGGTCTCATCATTTTCAAAAAATAAAAAGATACCATTTTCATAAAATTAAAATTACATTATATATATATATATATATATATATATATTAAATTCCAAATTTTAATTTTAAAATCTTATTTTTGAGAGAAAAATAGCCGACAACTGCATATTAGGAAAATAATGGATGGATGTTCAAGTCCAGTTGCAGATCCATTCATAACCAACCCAAAACTGATTTCACAATAATGGCTCGAACATCAATAGGTTTTCCAGTTTAAATGCAATAATTTAAAATATTGCTCTCCTTTGTTACCTTACTAATTTTCATGGTTGGCACTAATTTTGATGAAATGAAAAAATGTGAGGCTTTTGAAACTGGATTTAAACATGACAAAGGAAAACTTACATTTCTATCATCTCTGGTCTCCCAATTCACATCTTCATTCGTAAGGTAGCGGTAGAGTTCATTCATATTCTTTCTTGTAGGGGTACAGTTTGTATAATGATATATAAACACATTTTCAATCATAAACATCTCATTTATTCTTGAAGGAGTGAATTGCACAAACGTGCCTCACACGTAAATCATTCCTTGATTGATCCCATGAAGATTTGCATAAAATTCTTTTACTACAGGAACAACAACAACGACAGTAGTGTAGCAAAGCACTTCCCAATGCCTCTACACAATAGTCTTTTCTACTCGAGTATTCAGCGTGTTGATTCGTCGATTCACAAGTTTGTTTTCTTTGATAGGCCTCTTCTTCAATAGAACTCGATGGTGTAATTTCTGCGCATAACTTTCTCTGGTTGAAAATTCCAAATCTAGCGGAGTTCTTAGAGTGGGAAGCCATAGAATTTGAAAAGTGGTGACTCTTCCCTTGTTTCCCCCCTAAAATATGGTTTGGAGTCGATTATTAGGAGTTAAATGGTGAAGAAACCACAAAAAACTGCCATTTGACACATTTTAAACATTTTTGGACCCGCGACGCATCATGCGCCAGTTCTAAAATTTTTTTGCCGTTTTGATTTTGATCAATTAAATTTTCATTTTTTTCTATAAAATTATGCAAATAAAGATGTTTCTAAATATTTTATCAAATACATGGACTAGATAAAGACATAAATAAAAATATACGTAAAATATTTCAAATAAAACAAACTGACAACAATACATATGGGTTGCCTCCCTTAAAGCGCTTTATTTAATGTCGTCAACCTGACATTCTCAGTCTTATTCTAGGTGACCCAACATTACAGTCTCTTTTAAAGCTAGTTTTTGACCATCAAAATATGATTTCAATCTGTGCCCATTCACTTTAAATATTCGTCCAGTCTTGGGGTCTTCAATATTAACTGCCCCATAGGGATAGATTTTTATAACTCTGAATGGCCCTTTCCACCTAGAATTCAATTTTCCAGGAAATAATTTCAATCTTGTATTATATAATAAAACTTCTTATCCATATTCAAATTCTTCTATTATTATCTTCCGATCATGTCATTCTTTCATCTTTTTCTTATAAATCCTCGCGTTATCGTAAGATTCATTCATAATTTCCTCAAGCTCATTCAATTGCAATAATCTTTTCCTACCAGCTTCTTTTAAATTAAAATTGAATTATTTTGTCACCCAATAAAATTTATGCTCCAATTCAACCGGCAAGTGACAAGTCTTCCCAAAAATTAATCTATAAGGGGACATTCTTATCGGTGTCTTATAGGCTGTCCTATATGCCCATAATGCAGTATCCAATCTAGTAGACCAATTCATTTTACTAGGATTAACACTCTTTTCTAAAATTCTCTTAATTTTATGATTAGATACTTCTCCTAAACCACTAGTCTGGGGATGATAAGCAGTTGCAATTTTATACATTATATTATATTTTTCTACCAATCTTGCAACTATTATATTTCTAAAATGAGATCCTCCATCGGTAATGATTACTCTCGGTATTTCATATCTTGTAAAAGTATTTTAATTAAAAATATGAAACACTTCGAGCATCACATCGAGGTAACGTGATTGCTTCAATCCATTTTAAAACATAATCCACTGCAATCAATATGTATATATGACACACCAAAAAAAATGCTTGATCTTCCATATACATTTTATGCTTATTTTAATGATATTGCTCTTTAAAGGAAGGTATTTTGCCTGTTTTTGGTTTCATGTACAATAAATGGAATTTTGGAGAAAAAGAAACAAAAAGAATGCAATTTGGAGGAAAAACGAGCAATAAATGAAATTTTGCCCTGTCACCTTTCGATAAGTCTTTCGATGTTTAATTTCTTTTACAATTCTTGCATATTTTTGAATGAGAATACACTTTAAAGGAAGGTTGTTTTCATGTTTATTTTTTAGGGCTATCTGTTAGGAACACAATACAATTGAAATGGGGCGAAACAGAGCTAAAACAGAGCCAAATGGTGGAGCTATGCAGTCTGCTCGCTTATGGCTCCCAAAATGATACTGACGGTGAGACTTACCCGAGAAGACCAAAAAATGACAAAAAATCTTGTCGACGGAGCCCTCGATCCCGCCGTCGGCCCCCGGGACGACTATGGACCGACTTTTGGCGGTTATGGGCCCAAATTCAACGTCTTTGGACGCTTTTTGAAAGGATTCTTGTGGCAACTCTTCAAACTTCGTCCCTACACTTTAAAAGAATGAATTTAGGTTATAAAAAGTGGTTTTTTGTGAGAGGAATGTTAGGAAAAGTGTGGAGAAAGCTTAGGGTTTTTTTAGAATAGTAGTAGAAATGTAGATTTCTACCCTTTTGGAGAGATTGGAGAGGAGATTTTGAGAGAATTTGTAAGGAGATGTTCTACCATTGCATGGATCAGCAGGAGACTTTGTGGGAGAGATATTCGTCTTTCTTTCAAAGGTAAAAAGCTAAATATTGTGTTCTTCATTATCTTTTGATTTCTGTAAACACTTATCTAGTGGATTTGCTTTGGTTAAATGAAGTTTCCGTTGTGTTTTCTTCGTCTTTCAAGGGAAAAAGCTAAGTATTTTGTTCTTCATATCTAGTGGATTTGCTTTGGTTAAATGAAGTTTCTGTTGTGTTTTCTTCGTGCTTTGTGATCTAGTAGATTTGCTTTGATGAAATGAAGTTTTCCGTTGTGTTTTCTTCGTGCTTTGTGATGTGTTTCTTTCTTCTTGTTTGAAAATAGTGGGATGAGAAGATTATGTCATTGTTTTTACTTTACTTTTCTTTTGAAATGAGCAAAATTCATGTTTAGGATTTTGGGATACTTGTTAGAAGAAGATTTAATTATAAATGTGATATTTTTACTTGCTCTTAGTGTTAAAATTTGTTGTAATTTCATTGATCTGAAAGGGCGATATAATTCTCAACAAAGTGGAACCACATTCAAATTCTATGGATGGTGACATTCATGGGAGTTGAGTGCAAATAAATAGGGAAATATACTTTGATGGACATAGAATTAGAGATTTTAGGGTGACAGACTAAAATCCCTAATTTGGTCCTAGGGTTTGGAAACTGAAGCAGAGATGTTAGCCCTTAGGCGAGGGGAATGTGGGAGCTTTGAAGTGAGAGACGGTATCCTCCCAGCCTAGCCACGGATTCAATAAACAAGCATAGGATTAGTCAATGTTCTTTATGCCTGGACCAAAGGGTAAAGAATAGGATTGCTTCTATTTGGCACATACAATATTTAATGCATCTCATTCCTTTACATTATTCAATTCATTACATAAGAATAATAGTTTTTAATATCTCAAAATTCTCCAAACCAATTCATCCAGAAAGGGTTATCTTTAGAATTAATATTTGCATTCAGGAGTAGTTATTAGTTGTGTTAAACTTAAGACTTACATTTAGGAGTATCTATTAGTAAAACCTCTTAAATCGCACTTCCAAACTAAGGACTAATAGTAGTAGATTAGAATTTGACTAAGGACCTCTTACCTCGCTTCCCTATGGGCTCAATAAACGCGACTCCATTAGAGCTCTGTGTTACTTGAGTGATACATATACTTGCGTTTGAAATTACGACTTTACAAAATCATTATAAATATATAAATCTGGGTTCATAATTCTTGCATATTAAAAGTTGCATCAAGTTGTTGTCGTCATTGCCGAGGGTTTAAATCTTCTAGTAGTGGTTTCAAATTCTTGTATTTTTAGGTATATAAAATTCGCTGTCAAGTCTTTTGCGTCGTTGCTGAGGATTTAAATCTTCTAGTAGTGGTGTCAAATTCTTGTATTTTTAGGTATATAAAAGGTCGCTGTCAAGTTTTTGGCACCGTTGCTGGGAAACTTCGGTAAGAACCTTAAGAGAATTTTAGTTGAAGTAATTAGACTTAGACTTAGAAAATTGTAGTGTCGTAAAATCTATTTTGTGTGAAAAGTGTTTTATATGTAAAAGTGTTGTGAAAAAAGAAAAAAAAATTATTTTTATGAAAAATAAGGTGTTCGTGAAATTATTTTGTTGTGTTGAATATATTTCATCTGTTATTTATTTAATTGTTCATATATTGTTTGTTGTGTTGCATATGCAAAATAAAGAATCTGCAGGACTTGTGCCTTATGATCCCTAGTTTAAAAAAAAGAAAAAATAAAAATACAAAGAGGACTCAAAAAATTAGAAATGGAAATGGAAAACTTTCAAGATAATAACTTGGAAAATCATCATACTTCATTGAGGGATTACGTAAATCCTACGACAGATGAAATTCACTCAAGTATACAAAACCCTGTCGTAGAAGCTGACTCGTTTGAAATAAATCTTGAGATTATCCAACTGGTGTAGAACAATCAGTTTGGGGGAACTCGTTTGGAGGATCCCTATTTACACTTATCAAATTTTATAGAACTTTGTGCTATATTTCGTTATAAAGGTATGTCAGATGATGATGTTAGACTAAGGCTTTTTCCTTTCTCACTAAGGGATAAGGCTAAAATGTGGTTATACTCATTGCCCTGAGCTAATTAAAAATTGGGAGGAGTTAACTTAGAAACTCTTAACTAAATATTTTCCACCTTCAAGGACTTTAAAACTTAGAAACGATATTATCTCATTTTGTCAGTATGAAGGGGAATCAATATACAAATCCTGGGAAAGATTTAAGGAACTCCTAAGAAAGTGTCGACACCATGCTCTGTCGGATTAGTTAATCATTCAAACTTTTTACAATGGGTTAGTAGGATCCCTTAGGTCTATAATTGACGCTGTTTCTGGTGGATCATTTATGTCAAAACCATTTGATGAAGTGTATGTGTTAATTAAAAATATGACTGTAAACAAATTTCAATGGCCCTCTACAAGGGTAAATCCTAAAAAAGTAGTCAGTGTTCATGATTCAGATGTGATTACAATTCTTGTGTCTCAAGTTGCCGCAATATCAAGGAAGTTAGACCAATTTGGAATGAACCAACCTCAACTCACTCTAGTAAGTAAGGAAAGTTCATTAGGGCATATGATTGATTCTAAATTATCATATGATGCTTTAAATACCATAAACAACCCATACTCTAACTTTTACAACCCAAGTTAGGAGAATCATCCTAATTTTAACTGGAATCATGCTACTGGCGGTGGAAACCAAAAATGGGAAAATAATCATGCAAATCCTAATGGAAGTTGGAATAATCAGGGGAACACAAACTATAGACCTTCATATCCAACGGACTTAAACAGTGATCAACAATTTGATAATAAGAATATGTCTATGGAAGAAGTAGTATTGCAAATGGGAAACCAGTTGCAAAGTCAAAATGCTGCGATTAGAAACATAGAGAATCAGCTGTGACAAATTGCTAATTCACTTTGCAATAGACCCCAAGGAACACTTCCTAGGAACATTGAGATCAACCCAAAAGGGAACACTAATGAACAAGTAGAAGCTGTCCAATTAAAAAGTGGAAGAGAGATAGAGGACATTGAGATCAACCAGAAAACACTAATGAACAAGTAGAAGTTGTCCAATTAAAAAGTGAAAGAGAGATAGAGGATGTGGTAGAACACTAATAAACAAGTAGAGACAATTTCTAGCAACATTGAGATCAACCCTAAAGAGAACACTAATGAACAAGTAGAAGCTGTCCAATTAAAAAGTGGAAGAGAGATAGATGATGTGGTTTAAAAAGAGAAAAATGTTGTGAGAGAAACAAAGGAAACTAAAAGACTTGAAGAACATGTTTCTAAGGATTTGGAAAAATTAATATCTCCAACTAAAATCAGTTTGGAAAGACTACCACCTCCATTTCCTCAAAGACTTAGACAACATGAGTTGGATAAAAAATTTTCAAAGTTCATGGACATACTTAAGAAGTTAATGATAAATATTCCTTTCGCTAAAGCTTTGAAACAGATGTCAAGTTATGCAAAATTTATGAAGGAGATATTAAACAAGAAAAGGAAATTTGGGGATTACAAGACAGTTGCACTAAGTGAGGAGTGCAGTGCTATACTTCAGAAAAATTTTCCTCGGAAACTTAAAGATCATTGTAGCATTACAATTCCTTGTGTAATTATAAATATATTATGTGGAAAAGCTTTATGTGATTTAAGATTGAGCATTAATGTGATGCCTCTATCTATATTTAAAAGGTTAGGTTTAGTCGATATTTCTCCCATTACTATAACTCTCCAGTTAATTGATCAATCTATCATTTATCCAAAAGGGATCATAGAAGATGTGCTTGTTAAAGTGGATAAATTTATATGTCCTATGGACTTTATTATATTAGATATGGAGGAAGATAAAGAATATCCCATTATTTTGGGGAGACCTTTTCTTATTACTGAACAAGCTATGATAGATGTGCAAAAAGGAAAGTTAACTATGAATATCAATGACCATGAAACCACTTTTGATGTTTTAAAGGCTATGAAATATCCAGCTGAGAGAAAAGATGATTATTTTCGGATGGATGAAATTGATTATCTAAGTAAAAATAATTTACAAAAAAGTTTTGAGAGTAATTTAACAGATGAGGTCAAAATGGACTTTCATGATGAGTCTAAAATGTTGTTTAAAGAAGGCTATATGTATGTTCAGGAGAGGTGTGAAATAATGGATGTTACCAAAAATAGTAAACTTATAATTTCATCTGTTGAGAAATCTCATGAACTTAAGATGAATGTACCGTATACTATTTTAAAGTCTACCAATTTAGGGAATTCATCTACACCACCAGTCTTTATATCTTTCGATTTAACTCAATCACAAGAAAAACTTGAATTGAATGATGAACAAGATAAAATTATTGAACTAAGACTTGAAAGAGAATTTGAGGATATATTTCAAAAAAACTTTGAGTTGAGAAAAGAGGATAAGGATATTGAAAGACCAATGGAAGAAATTCTTATGGAATCAGAAAAACTTATTTCTTCAACTAAGATAGATATAGAAAGACCACCTCCACCATTTACTCAATATCGAGGGGAAGAATTGGAAGATAACTTGAAACAGAAGAGTAACATAGAAGAATTTGATCTAGAATCTGATCCAAAAATTGGGAGATCTTGAATTATCATATAAGGACCCATTTCTTATAAATTTCAAGGATGATATTAATATGAAAATTAAGAAAATCATAGAATAATATTGGATCTAGAAAGAAATATAAGGAACAATGATAAGAATCAATATGAAAAGGAAGAGCTGAATGAAAAATTAAAAGTTGAGGACTTTGTAGGAATCCGTGGATCTGGAAAGATTGGACGATTGATCAAGGATTACTTAATTAAAATTTTGATCCAGGTGGAATCATTTCTCGGGCTAGCAACGTTAAACCAAGCGCTTTATGGGAGGCAACCCATAGTTATCTGTGTGATTTGATTTAGTTTAGTGAGTCATGATCAGTTTGCTTGATGTTTGGTAGATGTTTGGATTGTAAGTGGTTTGATTTACTTTTTGTGTGTCATGAGGGTGATGATTCCTTAAATTCTTATTATGGTTAGAATTGTCTGTTTTCTTGTAGTAGTTAGATAACGAGTCCACTACAACTCGAGTCTCACCCGAACTTGAGTTTTATAAGAGAAATTATGAATTTTAATAGTGATAGTTCCATCTCATATTTGTTACTTCTTTTCTCGGACTTTATTTTCATTTGATAGGAGTTGCGAACCTATTTGATGAGTAACTTGTGGATGATCTTACACTATCCTTATAACTGCTAGAGGTGCTTAATTATTGGGATATGGTGATGTCTGGTGTTGGTGCTCGAGAATCAATATATCGGGGATAATCTTATCTTTGGGATTAAAATCTATAAAATCATTTACAAGCACCCAATATATATGTGTAGTGATTCTGTTAGAAATTGGAAGTAAGTGAGAAGCGATGAGATGGAGGAAGAATTGACCTCATTTATCTTGTTTATATGTTTGTATTACATTTTATAAGAATTGAAAAACATTTTTTATATTTCAATGCTGATACATGTTATGCTAGTTAGAATTTTGTTTAGTTTAGATTTACTTTCTACTACATGTTTTCTATCCTAATAAATAATTATAGATGTTTTTGATAGAAATTTGTGGTTGATAGAATTTCAAACTATTTTTCTTCCTTACTTTTATTTTCTGCACTAAATGTTATACAAAAAAATCAAGTTTGGGGGTAGGAAGAAAAATGAAATTTTAAATTTAATATACTTCCTTTTAGTTTAATATTATTGGAAGCATGTTTTAAGCTTAATTTACTTACTCCTGTTGTCATTCTATTTTGATTATGCATGCATATAAATTTGATAGGATGTTGCAGTAGCTAGTAAATTCAATTACTTTTCCTTTGTGCTACATTTTATGGAATTAAATTGTAAAATATTTAAAAATGCAAGTTTGGGGGAAAAGAAATTTTCTTTTGAAAAGAAATAAACTAAATTTTATTTGTCCTTAATTAACTATATTTTTAAAAATTAATATAACATGACCTTGGAATTGGAGTTTAACTTCAAATAACTATATTTATGTTTGTAAATATTATGGTAAATTTAGGTAAAAGTTTATAATAATGAAGATTAATTTTAAATTTAAAGATATTTGGTATGAAAGAATAAGATTATGTTTTTCTATTTAAAGTAAAGGAAAGTGTATTTTTGAAGTATTAAGAATTTTAGAGTTTCATGTAAGAAGAAAAGAATTAAAATTTATGAAAAATCATAAATTAATATGAATTTATAAAGTCAAGAAAGGTAAGGAATTTTGACTTTAAGAAGAGGATAGTGAAGTTCAAAATTATTAAAGACTATCCAGATATAGTAATCCTCACTAAAAAAAAGAAAAAAAAAAGAAAAGAAAAAAAGTAAAAAAAAAAGAGAAAAAGAAAAGAAAAATGAGTGAGGAGAAGTTTGAAGAGATGCTTATCAAAAATTGGCTTCACTTGAATCAACTTAAGAAAAATGCTTTATTATAGTTTCTAAACTTGTATTGGAGTATTAATAGCATTACTAGTAAAGTTTTTATGAAGTTCTTTTTCATATGAATGTTTTAAATATCCTTGATACAATAAATTGCAATTCTTTTTGAAATGAATAGAAATTCAGAAAATCTTAAAATTGATTATTAAGTATTCTTAGACTTAGAGTTTGAATCTAAGTTATTAAGAATTTTTCTTAAATTTTACTATTTTATTTAACTAATTAAAGTATAGAAGTTTATAAGTTAATCTCTATCCTAAGTCATATTTTTATGTAGTAAAAGGGTTACTTGAGGACAAGTAACATTTTTGTTTGGGGGTCTTGACACACAAAAAAATGCTTGATTTTTCATATGCATTTTATGCTTAATTTTAATGATATTGCTCTTTAAAAGAAGGTATTTTGCATGTTTTTGGTTTCAGGTACAAGAAATGGATTTTTGGAGAAAAAGAAACAAAAATGGTGCAATTTGGAGCAAAAACGAGCAAGAAATGAAATTTTGCCCTATCACCTTTCGATAAGTCTTTCGTTGTTTAATATCTTTTACACTTCTTACATATTTGTTAATGAGATTACACTTTAAAATAAAGTTGTTTTCATGCTTATTTTTTAGGTCTATCTGTTAGGAACACAACTCAACTGAAATGGGGCAAAACAGAGCTAAAATTAAGTCAAACGGAGCGAAACGGTGGAGCTGCGCAGTCTACTCGCTGACGGCGCCCAAAACAACGCTGACGGCAAGATTTACCTGAGAAGACCAAAAAATGACAGAAAATCTCGTTGATGGCACCCTCGAGCCCGCCGATGGCGCACGGGATGACTATGGACCGACTTTTGGCGGTTATGGGCCCAAATTCGACATATTTGAATGCTTTTTGAAATGAATCTTGTGGTAACTCTTCAAACTTTGTCCCTACACTTTAAAAGAACAAATTTAGGTTAGAAAAAGTGGTTTTTTGTGAGATGAATGTTAGAAAAAGTGTGGAGAAAGTTTAGGGTTTTTTAGAATAGCAGTAGAAATGTAGATTTCTACCCTTTTGGAGAGAAAGGAGTGGAGATTTTGAGAGAATTTGTAAGGAGATGTTCTAGCATTGCATGGATCGATAGGAGACTTTGTGGGAGAGATATTCGTCTTTCTTTCAAAGGGAAAAAACTAATTATTATGTTCTTCATTATCTTTTGATTTTTGTAAACGTAAATTTGTTTTGGTTAAATGAAGTTTCTGTTGTGTTTTCTTCATGCTTTGTGACGGGCTTATCTTAGTCTTTCTTTTTCTTTAGAAATAGTGGCATGAGAAGATTATGCCATTGTTTTCACTTTACTTTTCTTTTGAAATGAGCAGAATTCATGTTTAGGATTTTGGGATGCTTGTTAGAAGAAGATTTAATTATAAATGTGATGGTTTTTACTTGCACTTCATTTACATTATAATAAGTGTCAGTTGTAGTGTTAAAATTTGTTGTAATTTCATTGATCTGAAAGGGCAATATAATTCTCAACAAAGTGGAACCACATTCAAATTCTATGGATTGTGACATTCATGGGAGTTGAGTGCAAATAAATAAGTAAATATACTTTGATGGACATAGAATTAGAGATTTTAGGGTGACAGACTAAAATCCCCAATTTGGTCCTTGGGTTTGGAAACTGAAGCGGAGATGGGAGCTCCGAAGTGAGAGTCGGTATCCTCCCAGCCTAGCCACAGATTGAGTAAACAAGCGTAAGATTAGTCAATATTCTTTATGCTTGGACACTTAAAGAATAGGATTGCTCCTATTTGGCACATAAAAAATTTAATGCATCTCATTCCTTTACATTATCCAATTTATTACATAAGAATAGTAGTTTTTAATCAAAATCCTTCAGACCAATTCATCCAAAAAGGGTTATCTTTAGAATTAATATTTGCATTTAGGAGTAGTTATTAAACCAATTCATCTAAAAAGGATTATCTTTAGAATTAATATTTGCATTTAGTTATAGTTACTATATGTTTTTAATATCTCAAAATTCTCCAAACCAATTATCAAAGGGGTTATCTTTAGAATTAATATTTGCATTTAGAGTAGTTATTAGTTGTGTTAAACTTAGACTTACATTTAAGTATATCTGTTAGTAAAACCTCTTAAATTGCACTTCCAAACTAAGGACTAATATTAGTAGATTAAAATTTGACTAAGGACCTCTTACCTCGCTTCCCTATGGGATCGATAAACGGGACTCCACTAGAGCCCTGTATTACTTGAGCGATACGTATACTTGCGTTTGAAATTGTGACTTTACAAAATCACTATAAATATATAAATTTGGGTTCATAAATTCTTGCATATTAAAAGTTGCATCAAGTTTTTGGCGTCATTGCCAAGGGTTTAAATCTTCTAGTAGTGGTGTCAAATTCTTATATTTTTAGGGATATAAAAAGTCAGTGTCAAGTTTTTGACGTCGTTGCTGGGAATTTAAATCTTCTAGTAGTGGTGTCAAATTCTTTTATTTTTAGGTATATAAAAAGTCATTGTCAATATATTTCCGAATGAGGGTTTAAATGGCCCTATAAAATCCAATCCCCATGTATTAAAAGTTTCAATTTCTAAATTAAAATTTAGTGTCATTTCATTTATTTTTTATATATTACTTACTCTCTGACACCGATCACATGTTTTGATATATATATTAACATCTCTAAATACAGTAGGCCAATAAAATCCAGATTTTAAAATTTTATGGATGGTTTTATCATTCCCAAAAAGTCCTCCAAATTCAGAATCATGACATTTTTTAATAAATTCATGAATTTCTCTATAATGTACACATCGTCTCATCATTAAATCTTTACATTGCTTATATAAATAAGGATCATCCAAAAAATAAGATCTTACATCATGAATGAATTTCTTTTCCTTCTATTTTGTTAATTCATATTGTAAAATACCACTAACAATATAATTTACAATATCAGCGTACCAAAGTATTTCCCATCTTTTTACAGCATAAAGTTGTTCATCAGGAAAAGTTTCATTAATTTATTTTTTCGTGTCAATCATTTCTTCTTATTCTAGCCTAGACAAATGATTAGCAATTTGGTTATTAATCCCTTTCCTATCGAATACCACAAAATCAAACTCTTGCATCAAAATTACCCATCTAAATAATCTTGGTTTAGCTTCATTCCTTTGCATCAAATATTTAATAACTGAATGGTCAGTATGCACAACACATTTAGCTCCAGTCAGATATGATCTAAACTTATCAAAAGCATACAAAATAGCTAATAACTCTCTTTCAGTGGTGGTGTAATTAATTTGAGCATTATTAAGAGACTTACTAGCATAGTATATAACTTTAAAAATCTTATCATATATCTGCCCTAAAACAACTCCAATTATATAATCACTAGCATTACACATTAATTCAAAAGGTTTCTCCCAATTAAGTGAAACAATTATAGGAGCAGTGATCAATTTTTTCTTTAAAGTTTCAAAGGCTTTAAGCCAATCTTGATTAAAATCAAATTTTGTATCTTTTTCCAGAAGTTGGCATAAAGGTTTAGTAAATTTTTTTAAATTTTTAATATATCTCCTGTAAAATACAGCATATCCTAAAAAGCTCCTAACTCCTATTACTGTGGTAGGTGGAGGTAGGTTCGATAACCTGTATTTTTGCAGGATATACTTCCAGGCCATTTTTTGAAATTTTATGCCCAATCACAATTCCTCCTGCAACCATAAATTGACATTTTTCCCAGTTCAATATGAGATTAGTCTTTTCACAATGTTCTAGAACTTTTTTCTAAATGATTTAGACATATTTCAAATGAAATTTGAAATACAGAAAAATCGTTCATAAGGACTTAAATCCCTTTTTCAATCAAATCAGTGAAAATTGACATCATATATCTTTGAATTGTTGCAGGTGCATTACATAATCTAAAAAACATTTGTTGAAAAGTAAAAGTTCCATAAGGACTAGTAAATTCTGTTTTATCTTGATCCTCTGGAGCAATAAGTATTTGATGTTAATCGGTATATCCATCTAGAAAACAAAAATATTTATGCCCAACTAATTTATCCTACATCTAGTCCAAAAAGGGTAAAGGAAAATGGTCCTTTCTGGTGGCAGAACTTAATTTTCTATAATCTAAGCAGATTTACCAACCAGTGACTTGTCTTGTTGATATTAATTCATTATGCTCATTTGTCACTACACACACCTCCTTTCTTGGGAACACAGTGAATTAGACTAACCTAAGCACTATCTGAAATAGGATATATTATTCCAACATCTAACCATTTTAAAATTTCTTTCTTTACTACTTCTTTCATCATAGGATTAAATCTCCTTTGAGGGTCAACTCTTGGTTAATGTTGATCTTCTAATAAGATTATATGCATACAAATTGAAGGATTGATTCCTTTAATATTAACTAATGTCCATCCAAAGGCTATCATATATCTTTTCAAAGTTTCCAATAAGTGTTTTTCTTGCGTATCAATTAATTCTGAGGATACTATAATAGCTAATGTAGATAAATCTCCTAAAAATGCATAATTCAAATGTGTAGGAGGTTTCTCAATAGATGGCATCAAATTCTTGTTACCTTCTATAGGATCTAGCATTTCAAATCTTTCCTGAACATAATCCATATCCTCTTTACTCACTTTCATAGATTCATCTTGAATTTTATCCTCATCTTGATATTCCATATAATCCTTTTTAAATTCTCTTCCAAAAGTTTTCTTGAAATATTCATGGATTAAATATTCATTAATATCCATTCTGAAGCACAATCTCTTGCTCTTTTGCAGAGTATCTCATTGATTTTGTAATATTAAATGTAACCTCTTAATAACTAACTCTTATAATTAGTTCTCCTTTCTGCACATCTATCAAAGCTCTTCCAGTGGCTATGAATGGTCTTCCTAAAATGATAGAAATTTCTTTATCTTCCTCGATATCTAATACAATAAAGTCCACAGGAAAAATAAATTTAAAAACTTTTACCAAAACATCTTCTATAAGTACTTTAGGATAGGTAATCGAATAATCAGCTAATTGAAGAGTCAAAGTTGTAGGTGAAAAATCTCCTAAGCCCAACCTTCTAAAAATTGATAACGACATAAGATTAATACTGGCTTCTAAATCACATAAAGCTTTTCCATAAAATTGTTTGCCAATAGCACATGGAATTGTAAAACTTTGAGGATCTTTAATTTTTTTAGGAAGCTTTTTCTAAATTTTAGCGTTACACTCTTCGCTAAGTGCAATAGTCTCATTATCTACAAACTTTCTTCTCTTATTAAGTATATCCTTCATGAACTTCACATAGCTATGAACTTTACAGGTGCTCTCTTAGAATAATTCATTCCATATTGATCCATTTTCTTTGATATAGCTGCTATTTGGGCAGTTGATACACCAAAAATATATGCATTTTTAGACCCATATTTTATACTTATTTTTTGTGATATTATTTTAATGGAAGGTATTTTGATGTTTTCTTGTAGGTTATTGATTTTTAGGACTTAAAGCAAAAAAAGGTATTTTGATGTTTTCTTGCAGGTTATTGATTTTTAGGGCTTAAAGCAAAAAGGAAGCAAATATTTTGATGTTTTCTTGCAGTTTATTGATTTTTAGGACTTAAAGCAAAAAGGAAGCAAAAATGATGAAATTTAGAGTCAAAATGATGTTTTCAAAGAAGTGCTCAATGCCATTCGCGCCAAGGATAGAACCGACTGCACAAAACAACATAATAGCTGAAATTTTTACTCAGCGCCGACGACACCAGAACTAGCACCGATGCCAAAAGCCGTTCAGCCCTTGTTTCTAGAAGGTTTGATGTATTTGGATGATTTTTGAAGAGATTTTGGAGGCACCTCTTGGAGAACCGACCTTGGGCTTTATATGGGGCCGAATTTCATCTGGAAGGTGACTCCTTTTCGCTCCAAGACATTCCTCCACGCTCCATTTTTGCCATTCTTCATAATTCATCTTCATTCCACCACCATATTGGAGTCCATTAGTGAATTTTCTTTTATAGTTTATAGTTTGTGTGGTGAGATTTAGTGTGAAACTATCTGTAAGAGTATTGGAGAAGGAGAAAAGTAAGAGATATCGTCTTCCAGCATTTCTAAGGAAAAGCTACAAGGGATTTGCTTTGAGAAAGAGTTTCAGATAAATTTTATTTGTTTATTAGTGTTGTATGAATTTTTTTTATATATGAAATTTGTGTTTTGTTGTGTCTTTCTTATGAAGTTTAAGTAGTTCACTTTATCTTTCTCCCTACTCTGAGATATGGTGAAATGAAGAGATAATATTATGTGCCAATATTAAAATATAAAATAAATTGTGATGATTTTTCAACTTTGAACTTAATTTACATTTCAATTTGGTCAATTGAATTGTTAAAATATATTGTGAAACATATGAACCGGGAAATGGATTATGAGTTCTACAATAGAGTGATGACACATTTGATTTCATGGAGGAGAAAATCATTCATGAAATTGAGTGCAAATAAAAAGGAAAATATTCTTTGTTGGGTAAATTGGAGAATATTTAGGGTGACATAATAAAATCCCCAATTCGGTCTTAGTGTTTAAAAACTAAAACGAGAGTTAGCCTTCAGATGAAGGGACGTGGGAGCTCTAGAGTGGGAGTCGGTATCCTTTTAGCCTAGCCACGGATTTAAGGACTGAACCTAGGATTAGCCAATGATTTTCTATGCACTGTATTAGGGTAGAGAATTATAATTTCTCCTATTTGGCACAATACATATTATAAACATTTATCTTATCTCATTTCACCAGAACCTCATTGTAGTGGAAAAGATATTTTTTTACATAAGAATTCTTCATTACATAAACATGGTTAGTAGATTCGTATTTACTTTTTAAACTTTGCATTTCTATTTTGCTAATAGTTAAGTATTTTAGTTTGATAACATCTCAACATTCAAAATTAATGACAGTGATTTCGTTTGATTTTCTGTAAATTTCCTAGTAAAACTTATATTTGCCAATTTAGACCTTCCATGTAGGATCGATATTTGGAGCTTAAATATAAAGTCCTTTATTACTTGATAACAATAGTATACTTCTGTAGAATCTCATTATTAATTGCCTATAATTATATATATTTTACACAACATACTTTTCATATAAGAATCAAGTTTTTGGCGTTGTAGTAGTGTCAACTTCATAAATCCTTACATATAAAAAATCGGGATCAAGTTTTTGGTGTTGTTGTCGGGGAAAGGTAACAGTTAAATTTAGGTAAATTAAATAATTTTGATAAATTTGGAAAGTTAGAGATAATATATATACTATAAAAATATATAAAAATAAAAAAATATAAAAAAATCAAAATTCCAAAAAAGAAGAATTTTACTTTGCTTACTTTATTTGTTTATGTGAAATATTGGATCTAAAGACTTAGCACCTTACGATTCAGAGTTAGAACGTACTATTAGAAAATTTTAAAAATAACAAAAAGAAATTAAAAATTTAAAAGAAATGACAAATAACTTAGAAAATCCAATAAATGAGAATTGAGAAAGACCTTTAAAAGATTATGCAAATCCGACAACAGATGAACTTCACTTGACAATTCAAAATCCTGATGTTGCTGCTAATTCATTTGAGCTTAAACCTGCTATTATCCAAATAGTACAAAATAATCAGTTTGGAGGATCACATACTAAAGATTCTAACTTACATCTTGCTAGTTTTCTTGAGATTTGTGTTACACTTAAATATGACAGAGTGTCTAATGATGTTGTTAAGCTTAGACTTTTTCCTTTTTCATTAAGGTCCAATGCTTGGTTAAATTCATAGCACTTGGGATTATCAGAATTAGGGAGAACTATCACAAAAATTCTTGGCTAAATATTTTCGATCCTCGAAAACCACTTAACTTATAAATGATATTACATCTTTTTGCCAGTTTGAAGGGAAATCGATATATGAAGCCTGGGAATGATTTAAAGATCTTCTTAGAAAATGTCCACACCATTCTTTGCCAGATTGGTTAATAATTCAAGCCTTTTACAATGGATTAGTAGGATCACTAAGATCTATTATAGATGCTGATGCGGGTGGATCATTAATGTCAATGAAGCATATTCTTTAATTGAAGAAATGACTACTAATAATTTTTAATGGCCCTCTAAAAGGGAAAATCCTAAGAGAGTAGCCAATATTCATGATTATGATGTAATGTCTATTTTGGCATCTCAAAATGCTGCTATTTCTAAAAAGATTGATCAAATAGGAGTGAACTATTCTCAAATACCCCCAGTATTAGAGGAAAATTCCTAGGGCAGATTATTGATACTCAACCATCTTATGAAACTTTAAATGCTATAAAAAATTGAAATAATAATCCCTATTCTAACTATTTTATCCCTAGATGGAAAAATCACCCTAATTTTAGCTGGTAATAATCCGGTGAATCCATCCGAAAATCTAAACAATCAAGGAAATTCTAATTTTTGACCTTATTATCTTCCAGGATTTAACTCCAATCCTAACTCACAAGTTAAGGAAAAGAAGTTGACGATGGAAAAAGTAATGTTGAATATGGGAAATCAAATACAAAATCAAGGGGCTGCTATTAGAAATATTGAAAATTAATTAGAACATATTGCTATTGCACTTAGTAACAGACCTTCTGGAATTCTTTTGAGTACTGTGGAAGTTAATCTAAAAGATCAAAATAAAGAGAAAATTAAAGCTATTCAATTACTAAGTGGAAAAGAAGTTGAAATAAGGATCCAAAGTGAACTGAAGTTGATGAAGAGAAGGAAGAAATGGAAAATGATCAACATGAAAATGAAAAAACACAAGTTTTTTTAGAAAAACCATTACCTCTGTTTCCTCAAAGACTGAAGCAGAAAAATAAAGATAAACAATTTACAAAATTTTTAGAAATCCTTAAGAAATTAACGATAAATATTCCTTTTATTGAAGCTTTGGAACAAATGCCAAGTTATGTGAAATTTATGAAGGATGTACTAAATAAGAAAAGAAGTTTATAGATCATGAGATCGTTGTACTCAGTAAAGAGTGTAGCGTTATTATTCAGAAAAAACTTCCTAAAAAATTAAAAGATCCTAGTAGTTTTACTATACCTTGTGCAATTAGTGAAAAGTTTTATGGAAAAGCTTTATGTGATTTAGGAGCGAGTATCAATCTTATGCCCTTATCGATCTTTAAATGTTTAGATTCAGGAGAAATTTTCTCTACTACTGTAACTCTTCAGTTAGTTGATCGATCAAAAACTTATCCAAAAGGAGTTATAGAGGATGTACTAGTAAAAGTGGATAAATTAAAGGAGTTATAGAGGATGTATTAGTAAAAGTGGATAAATTTATTTTTCCTGTAGACTTTATAGTATTAGATATGGAGGGAGATAATGAAATTCCTATTATTTTAGGGGGACCATTTCTTGCAACAGGAAGAGCTATAATAGATGTGCAGAAAGGAGAATTAATAATGAGAGTTAATGATCAAGAAGTAAAATTTAATATAATAAAAGCTATGAAATATCCGACGATAGAAAAAGATAATGAATGTTTCAGGATGGAAGTAGCTAATTATTTGAGTAATGAGCAGTTTAAGAATGAGTGTGAAGATAAATTAAAGTAAGGAAAAAATTTTTAGAATGAAGATGAGATAAAAGGAGAAGATTTGGATTACATTCATGGCAAATTTGAAACGTTAGACTTATTGGGAAACGATAGTAAAAATTTTATTCCTTCAAGTATTAAACCACATGAACTTGAATTAAAGATATTACCTACCCATTAAAAGTATGTATTTTTAGGAGAGTCATCTACATTATTTGTTATTATATCTTCTGAGTTAATTGAAATTCAAGAACAAAGTTGATAGAAATGTTGAACAGGTATAAAAAGGCTTTCGGATGGACTTTAGCAGATATTAAAGGAATTAGTCATTCAATTTATATGTACAGAATTTTATTAGATGAACAATATGAACACAAAGCTGATCCTCAAAGAAGATTAAACTCAATAATGAAAGAAGTTGTTAAAAAAGAGATTTTAAAATGTTTATATGCTTAAATTATATATCCTATTTCAGATAGTGCTTGGGTAAGCCCAATTCACTGTGTTCCAAAGAAACGAGGAGTGACTGTTGAAGAAAACAAGAAAAATGAATTAATACCAATAAGACAAGATACTGTTTGGCGAATTTGTATTGACTATAGAAAATTAAATATGGTCACCAGAAAAGATCACTTTCCTTTACCCTTTCTAAACCAAATGTTGGATAGATTGGTTGGAAATAAATATTATTACTTTTTAGATGGATATACCGATTATATTCTAATTGCTTCAGAGAATCAAGAGAAAACAACATTTACAAGCCCATATGGAACACTTGCTTTTCATAGAATGCCTTTTGGATTATGCAATGCACCTACAAAATTTCAAAGATGCATGATATCAATTTTTAGCAATTTTATAGAAGATGGAATGGAAGTGTTTATGGATGATTTTTCTGTATTTGGGACTTTGTTTGAGTTATGTCTTAATAATTTAGAAAAAGTTCTGGAAGTATGTGAAAAAGTCAACCTAGTGTTAAATTGGGAAAAATGTCAATTTATGGTTGTAAAAGGTATTGTGCTTGGGCATAAAATTTTTGAAAAAGGCATTGAGGTAGATCATGCAAAAATCCAAGTTATAAAAAAATTACCACCACCTACTAATGTTAAAGGGGTGAGAAGTTTTCTAGGACACGATGGTTTTTACTGGCGCTACATAAAAAAATTTTTAAAAATAACTAAGCCGTTATGCCAACTTTTAAAAAAAGGATAATAAATTTGATTTTGATGAGGAATGCATAAAAACATTTGAATTATTAAAGAAAAAATTAGTCATTGCACCTATAATAGTACCACCTGACTGAGGAAAACCATTTGAAATAATGTGTGATGCTAGTGATTATGCTATTGGGGCTATATTAGGATAAAGGCACGACAAAATTTTTAAAGTTATATATTATGCTAGTAAGACTCTAAATGATGCTCAAATTAATTATACTACCTACAAAAGTGAGTTATTAGTTATTACAATATCTTTGATAAATTTAGATCTTATTTAATTGGAACTAAATGTATAGTGCATACAGATCATTCTGCTATTAAAAACTTAATGCAAAAGAAGGATGATAAATCAAGATTAATTAGATTGATACTTCTATTGCAACAGTTTGATTTTACTATGATTAATAGAAAGTGAAATGATAATCAAATAGCTGATCATTTATCTATGATAGAAATAGAAATATTAACAAATTTTCTGGTGAACGGCTATATAGTGTTAATGAAATGGATGTACCGTGGTATGTTGATATAGTGAATTATACTATAAGTGATATTTTATCACTTGATATGAAAAATCCATAATTAAATAAATTTATATATGATTCAAAAGGCTATTTTTGGGATGACCCATATTTATATAAACAATGTAAAGATCTAAATATTAAAAGATGTGTGCCTTATGAAGAAACTCAACAGATAATTGAAAGATGTCATGATTCTGAATTTGGAGGACATTTTAGAACAAATAGAACTGCATATAAGATTTTGTAAGCTGGATTTTATTGACCTATTATTTTTAAAGATGTTAATAAATATAATAAAATGTGTGATAAATGTCAATGAGTAGGAAATATTTCTAGAAGAAAGGAAATGTCCCTAAATTACACATTGAAAGTTGAAAATTTTGATGTGCGGGGATTAGATTTTATGAGACCATTTATGCCTTCATTTGGAAACTTATATATATTACTTATTGTTGATTTTTTATTCAAATGGATTGAAGCTATTGTTGTACATAGATGTGATGCTCGAAGTATTTCTAAATTTTTAATAAAAAATATTTTTACAAGATATGGAATGCCAAGAGTAATTATTACTGATGGAGGATCTCAGTTTAAGAATAAAAGAATAAAAAATTTAATTAAGAAATATGATATTATGCATAGATTCTTTACTGTTTATCATCTTCAGACTAGAGCTTTAGCAGAGTTATCAAATCGTGAAATTAAACGTATTTTAGAAAAAATTGTAAATTCTTATAAATTGGATTGGTCTGTTATACTAGATACTGCATTATGGGCATATAGAACTGCTTATAAGACTCCTATATGAATGTCCCCATACAGACTGATATTTGGAAAAAACATGTCACTTACTAGTAGAATTAGAGCATAAAACATTTTTTGCTATTAAGGAATTTAATTTTAATCTAAAAGATGCTGGTGAGAAAATATTATTGCAACTCAAAAACTTGAGGTAATAAGAAATGAAGCATATGATAATGTAAAAATCTATAAAGAAAAAAGGAAAATATGCCTTGATTGGAAGATTATTCAGAAGAAATTTGAACCTATACAAGAAGTTCTATTATATAATATAAGATTGAGATTGTTTCTAGGAAAAATGAAATCCAGATGGTTAGGACCATGTAAAGTGATTAAAGTCTATCATTATGAAACTGTTGTTATTAAAGATCCTAACACTGGAAAGGTATTTAAAGTTAATTGGCATCGTCTGAAACATTATTACGAAGGACACATACCTCAATTTAAAGAAATTTTAATGTTAAGTCAACCTAACTAAACAAATGGTGTGTCAGGCTAACAACGTTAAACCAAGCGCTTTGTGGGAGGCAACCCATACATATATGTCTATGTTTTACTATTTTGTTTGAAAAGTGTCTTATATATTAGTAGATAATAATCCTACACAATTGCATTTATTATAAATTAAGTAAGGTACTTAAGAAAAAGTTGGAATTAAATTGAATGAAAAATGAAAGTCGCAAAATTTTGGTCACTGCGCCGACAACGCCCAAGAAAACGGACCTCAGTGCCGACAACACCAATTGGGAGCGCCAACGGCACCGAGAGCGGTTTGACGTTTCAGATGACTTTTGGCAGACTTTGATGGGATTTCACTCCTTAATAACCGCTAGGAGGTGTCTTTAAAGTCCTAAAAACTTCCTAGAATGCCTAGAAACTTCCTATTTTATGATTCCATGGCTTTCAATTCCAGAAATACTTCAAGGTATGGAGTTTTCAATAGAAGAAAGTTTATTAGTTTTGACGCACAAAGGTTATGCGATAAAGTTATTACGAAGAAGAGATTGATCAAGGAAAGAGGATTTGTTAATCATGGATTGATCAATCCAAGTGCTCTAGTTGACAAGATCATTTTGCAATGGCGATGGGAAGTTCTATGTTACACTACTGCTGCGGTTGTTGCGCCTGTAGTGAAGGAGTTCTATGCAAATCTACATGGAATTACCCAAGGAGTTGTCTTCGTATGAGGTAAAGTTGTACCATTTACTCTTGCAAGGATTAATGAATTGTATATGATAGAAAACGTTCCAATCTATCATTATACAAATTTCATTCCTACGCGAGATTTGATGCAAGATGTTTATAATTTTCTGACTGATGAAAGTGATATGTGGGAAGTACAAGATGAAGAATATATTAGTTTTCTTGCTTCATCACTTAATCCAATTTCGAAGCAGTGGCATTTCTTTATTTGTGAAAAATTACTCTCTACTATGAAGATTAGTAAAGTCACCTTATTTTAAATTACTGTATTCAAATGGAAAACCTATTGATATAGGATCAATCATATTTAAATTTGTTATGGGTATCATTATGAATGGGCCAATTTAGGAACTTGGGCTTCCTTCTACAATTTTTCTGATTTGGAGTCAATCCAAAGTGCCATATGAAAGTTGGGAAAAAGTTTTTCTACCATGGAAGCCTTTGATCCCTATTGATGATTAGTATGTTTGTAATGGAAATAAAGCACTAAATGCTATTATGGATCATTCTTCACATGCTTCAACTCCATTAATACCACAAACAGTAGGAAGTTCGCTTGCTTTGGAGAAAAAAATTGAAGAAAATTGAAAGGAAACTTCAAAGTATTATGAATGTAGTAGGAGATCTTAAGTACCTTTTTTATCACCTTGATTGGAGAATTAAAGAAAATTTTGATCATACTAGAACTTTTGAAGTAGGATTAGTTCGGATGTTTAAGGAAAATGGGTGGATCGAAGAAAATTTGACATATCAATTCCCGTACTGATCCTTCTACAACATGTATGTTCATTACCAATCCATGGGAGATATTAAAGGAGGTGAAAGCACTGAAGATGAAGCGGAATGACTGAAGACTTTGGATTCTCTACTTGCTTAAGATTATTTATGTATTTGATGTAATTGTGTGGATTAGATTTGACTTGGTTTGGTTTATTTTTGCATTAGAATTTTGAACTTTGATTATGTATATAGTTTTATGTCAGCATTTAGTGTTGTGGCTTAATTTCGACGCTGATTAGTTTGCTTAATAGGTGTGAATGTGTGATTTGTGAAATGTGTTTGTGAAAGTGTATTTTCATATATAAAAGTTAGTATGCTATTGTTTGTGAAAATGATTGTTTGTGAATGTTTATTTGTGAATTGTCGTTAGATAAAAATTTGTGTTTAAAAATACTAAAAAACTTTGGAGTAGATTAAATGGAAATTGAAAATTTGAAAAAATCAAAATAGTGAATTTCGGGCCTTCAGTGGCATGGGCGTTGACTGCGCCTTCAATTTGATAGCAGAAATAACCCCTTTAATTCATGATTTTCACTGCAAAAACTCCATTTTTACCCTTCAACCTTCGGTTTTCACACTTAAGGCTTGATTTTGGGCGGATTTGAGGTAATTTAGAGGCAAAGGATCTTCAGATTTCATTTTCTCTAGGTAATAGCTACACTTTCAAATAAAAATTTTTATTTTCACCAAAGATTTTTCTCACATTACCTAGATCCAAAAGTCTTATTTTTTTTTAGAGATTTTGAAACAATGCTTTGGTGAAAAACTTTTACTTAGTGGATTTAAGTTGAAAGTGCTTTACATTTTGATTTTCAGAATTTTGGAATTTTTTCAGATTTTAATCAAAAATTTTTAGATTTCCTATAGCACCTAGATCAAGTAAAAGAAAACTAGAATAAGATGAGCAAAAGTTTGTTAGCTTTAAATCTAGTGCTTGATTTCATACTTTTCGAGAAAATAAGAAAGTGATTCCGGATCGAGGTTTCAAAAATCTGGGAGGAGAAGTTGAACGATTGATTATCACTCAACAGTGGGAAAACTTTTGCTATTTTACTGCCAATGCGATAGCTAGGATAGTTATGGAATTTTATGCCAACTTTCCAGAAGCTTCTGATGATTTTGTTTTTATTTGAGGAAAAAGGGCGGAGTTTACTCCAAGAAAAATAAATGAGTTTTATCGATTAGAAGATGTTTATAGATGTCAGTATCATTCATTCTCTGCTACAAATGAGGCCTTAGATGAGGTTATTTCTTTTTTTACTGGTGAGAAAGGGGCTTGGAGAGTAAATAATGGAGTTAAAGTCAACTTTCCCCATTCTATGTTAAATGTAGTATCTAAGGCCTGACATTTTTTTTTTATTTCTGGGAGGATGATTCCAATAAACCATCATAGTGAAGTGACCAAGGATAGAGCCTTCCTGAACTACTATATTCAACAAGTGACGGATATAAATGTAGGCTCTATTATTTATATGAAGACTCGATGTATTGTTCAAGGATAGACCACTGATGGATTGTGACACCCTGCTCTCATTTATACACTTTGTGAGCATGCAGAAGTTGATTTCAGACTTGATGAGGAGAGGATTGAGCCTTAGAGACCGATTGGGCCTGCAAACATTAAGAATTATGAGTTTCATGTTGATTGGAGATCTGGAAGTAAGGCTAGAGATATTCCTTCTACTTCTAGGACCCCTACTTTTAGTGAGCCTACTTCAAGTGACCCCACTAATAGGGAGTTATTGGACCAGATGTTGATTCAATAGGGAGATATTTTGAGGATGGATCATAGGATGCAGAACATGGAGGCCAGAAATGCTCACACAGATGATCTGATTTGCCAGAAGTTTGAATATGATGCTGCTTATAATGATGCTTTAGTGAAATAATTGAGGGGTGATCAAATTGTTCAGTTCCCTATTCACTCTGTTTATACTCCATATCAGCAGCAAAAGTTAGATGTTGATGATGAAGAAGATGATGGCCAGTGATCTTTTTATTTGTTTATTTGTTTATGTTATACTTTGTGATTGTATTGTTTATTTTGTGATATTGTTGAGACTCTGTTGTTATGTTGTAATGTGAAACTGTAATGTGTAAAACTATTTTCATTTTTAGAATTTAGTTTAGCTCTGTTGTTAGTTTCAACACTTAGTTATATGTATTGTAATTAACTCTTTCTCAGCAAATTATATATATATATATATATATATATATATA
>JXCR01135443.1:3125-13948 GCA_002079205.1 Phalaenopsis hybrid cultivar
TATGACTTATTGAATCTCAAAAGATCATGGTGGATGGTTTCAGAAAAAAAATATGGCAAGTCAAATTTGCCCTTCAGAATGTCCAATAGATTTTAAAATGCTCGAGGCATGACCTTGGATCACTTTGAAGATCTCTTGAAATATTTTGAGTTCATTTTGAACTTATCATATTGTTCCATCAATCATCTGAGGTGGAAGTGTGCCTACCCTGTTGCTCAGTTAAGCTTGTCAATTTAATTATCATGAGGATAGGATACCCAATTAATCAATTGATGTTTCATTTGAAAGTTATGTGAGTAGGTGCCCCTAAGGCAAGTTTAAGTAATTTAAGATTATGGTGCCCGCAATTAAAGTCAGGTTCGTAGTGTCTAAAGATGTTAATCACCAATCATTTGTCTTCTAAATCCGATCAATTGAGTGTAGAAATCGAGCCTATGTCACTACAAAGCCCTTAACAATCATGATAGGTGGAATGGTTACTATCAAAATTTTGATTTAAGTGATATGTATTATTATTTAATGATCACATCATCTTCAATATTAGGCTCAAGATAAGTAAATTATCATCTTTCTATCTTAAGCCCAATCACTTAAGAATCATTTGATCTTAGTTACTTCCAAGTCATGAAGGTTAGGAGAATTATGATCTTGTTGATGTTGTGCAAAGGTAGTGACTGAGTTTCTACCTTTTAGTCCATTGTATTTCAATCATCCAATCATATTCATTAAGATTAAACTTTCCCTTTTTTCCTTTGGTTAACCCTAAATTTTGATGAAGAACCATAATCTAAAATGATGCTTTTGCCCTTGGGGTACTTTATCTTATAACTCATTAAACACAACTCAAATGACTTGAGCATTTAGAGTGGCATATCCATGAGTTAATTGAAACATCAAAAGAGAATAATGTGGTTTTTCTTTTGTGTTTTTAATTTCAAGAAATAGGGTTTTCAAAATTGATTTACTTAACTATCCAAAATAAAGTTTTTACTTATGAGAAAATTATTAGAGGTTCCTTGCTTTAGAGAAACACTTAGGAGAAATTTCATGATTTTTTGAATTAAATTTTTATTATTATTAATTAATTTTTGGATCAATTTCAATGATTTAAATTAAATAGAAAATAATGTTTTAACTACCAAAATTATTTTTATATTTTTATTAGACCTCTCGAAGTTCAGAAAACTCAGAGAATCAAATTTTATATTTTATAATTTTTAATTTTTTTATTATAATTATTTTAATGAGAAAATATGGAAAACTCACTTTTAAGCTTTTAAAATTTATTTTTAACTTAGAAAAATTAGGAAAAATATCTTAGTGAATTCTAAGTGATCAGGGAAAGCTTGTACAAATTTTGAACCATTTTTTTATTTTTAAAAATTTTGATTATTTTAATTATTTTTCATTCAAAATACACTTTTAAAATGACATATTCTCACAAAAATAGATTTTATTTTTCATTAATGCCCTTGATCACAAGGAACTCAGAAAACTATTTTTCATGATTTTTCTTTGCTTATTTAATTTATTATAATTATTTTTGTACAAAATACAAAGTTTCTTTAAAAATCAATTTTACTTCTTAAACTAAGCCAAATAATTTTTGAATTTTTACAGTAAATAAATATGACTTTTATGCACAATGTGAAACTAATTTTGTCAATTTTTGATAAGTATATAAATATTTCAAAAGATCATAATATTTTTTCTTGACTTCTCTGATCACATAAAACCTACTAAAATTATACTCATAAATTTCTATATGATATTTTGATTTATATAATTAAAATAAGCCAAAATGGCCACCCTAGCTTAAAAATTAGTGCTAGAAGCATAAAGATGCCTTCTGACCTTAGAAAAATCAGAGAACAACCCCTCTGTGATGAAGAATATACCTTAGAAATTTCAAGCAATAGGGAGTCATATTTAGTCATGGAGAACTGAAATACCCTAGATGGTATTTAATTAATCAAAAATCATATACTTGGCAAATATATTTTATATTTAGTCCAAATTATTCTCCTTTATTCACTTAGCAAGAGGGTATTTTTCTTTCATTTTATGACTTTTATAGAGAAAGATATTGATTTTTGAAGTTTAGGTATTAAAATAAATTCAAAAAATTCATATTTTTCTACTTATCCATGCGACACCACCTTGTCCTAGAACGGCTCCAAGCTCACATTTAGTGCTCCACCATACAATGCCGCCATCCACCTCAGCTACCACATGCCCCACCTTTTTGCTCCAAAGACTCTTTCAGCTCGATCTCTTCTGTTGATTAAATAAACACACGATCAGCCGACTCCCCATTATCATCGCCAAATGACTTATTTTGAGAACCGTTCACACTAAAACCCTAATATCTTCACCTAGACTCAACCAAATCGCATGGGTTTGTTTCTAAACCATCATCTACTCAAGGCGAAGACATCTATACTGTTAATTAAGTATGAAATAAATCCATTTCAAATGGAGAATCAAAAGAAGCTTGGGCTAGGGTTAGAGCTCAATACCTTTGTCTGAGAGGGGAGACCTCAATCAGATGGTTGTGGTAGCTTTGGTTGAGTCCAACGAACCTCCAAAAAAAGTCCTGCGCTCTGGTAAATTGTCTAGCTATGATTTTGATCAAACAAACTCATTTTCAAGTGTTGGTATAGAGCTAGGTTATAGGTTGTTTGAGAGGGGGCTTTTTTTGGGGATCAACTCTTTTCTCTGTGGAGATGGTGTGTGCAGAACTAATTTAAGTTTGGTTCACTGTGGACTTATGGAGAAGAATGTCTTATTTTTGGCTGAATTTTGAGTTAAAAATTGAACTCACCGAGGGAACTAGAGGGGGAAGAAGGTTGGCTTGAACTTGAGAATGCTTGGAGAGTCTCTTGTGAGATTTTGACAGAGTTTCCACTAGGATTTTGGTTAGCTCTCCTTTGGCCGTGGAGGGGGCTGATGAAATAGAAAGGCTTTGGTTAGCCATCAGGGTCAATTGGTGGGTGTAAATTTATACTTAGGTGGAGGGATGAAGAGCTCTAGTGACCAATGAAAGTTGGCCAACTCAGGTGAGTTTAATTTCGGGTTTTGGCCAATGGGGGCTCATTTGAGTGGTTTTTTCCAGCGGCTGAGGAGGTGTCTAGCCAAGGTTTAGTCATTTCTTGGCTCAGGAAGGTCAGGGGAGAGGTAATTATGATTTCCTCCCAATGGCAAGTGATGATGGCAAAGTATTTTCAAATAAGGCCCAAATATGGTTAAGATTCCTTAAATTACGGGACCATTAGTCCATAGCTCACCTAGGTGATTTAGGTGGGTTTAGGAGGGACAATAAAGTCTAAATGGTGGCTGTAGTGACATTAACTAGGTGACTTTGGCATGGCTAAGTCAATTTTGGTGAAGGGGTTTATTTTGGGTCAAAATGGCTAGAAGTTGGGTCTGGGTTAGGCTAGCCAAGACATTGAGCCCAATTGATTGATCAATTTTGTGTATATGATTGTCATGAGGAGTTTAGAAAAGATTTGGAGTGATTTTGAATGGTTTGGATGTTCAAATTGGAGGATTTTGGGCATTTGGTCAATTTGGGGGTGTTGGGTTAAACTTGGGTTTAGTTTTGGCTAAGATTGGGTTAGTTCCAAATTGATGGTTCAATATGGTCCAGAGGAATTTAATAAATATTTGTAAACATAAATTGGGTGTCCATTTCAAGGTTAGGGCATTCAATTTGGTGGAATTTGGAGACAGCCAATTTAGGGTAAATTTGGAGATTTTGAATGTGGGTTAAAATTGAGTGAAATTGAGGCTTGACCAAGGTTAATTGAAGGTCCAATTTGATGTGTAGGATTGTTAGGAAGAATTTAATATTCAAGTTAGGGCACTTTAGTGGATCATATGGTTATATTAGGTGAGATTAATTCATAGGATCAAAATTGGAGGTTTAATTTGGATCAAAATTAAGCTGAAAGCATGGGTCAATTAGGCTAGAATTTTGCTTGAATTGATCATATGAAAGATTAATTTGATTTTATAATTGAAATTGTGGAGGATTGGGGATAAATTGATGGGTATGTGTGGTGAATTTGAAGAAATTGAGCCTTTAAGGGCAATTTAGGGCTTTTGGTTAAAGTTGGTAAAGGGTCAAAATTGGTTTTAGGGACATTTGAACTGTTTTTAAGGGTTTGGGAAAGTTTAGGCTACCAAGGGTATTTTTGTAATTTTGGCAAATTTTGGGTATTTTGGTAATTTTGGTATTTTTGGCAAATTGGATGTTTTGGGCAATTTGGTTAGTTTCAAATGGTTTAAGATGATTTTTGAATAAGTTAGGGTATTTTGAATGAATTTGGGAAATTTGGACAAATTTAGGGTTTTAAGGGCATTTAGGTAATTTGGGTGGATTTGGGGGCAAAAGGCTATGTTGGATATTTTGGTAGAATTTAGGTGCCAACCACCATATATGAGATATGGACCAATGAAATCCCCATTTGGGTCCTCTATGTACTGGTCTTAGCTAAACTCTAGCCTAAGGCTAGTGGGTCAATAGAAAAATCTTAACCAAAAGTGAACTAGCTCCATACCAACACCCAGGGTTAACCTTAAGGTCAAGCAGTCTTATGGGGACTCCCCTTAAGCTTCCTTTATAGTGGCCCCACTTACTAAGTGCTAGAGGTTATGGCTAGTATATGGAACTTCAAGTTGCGCATAGAATAGCTTAGAGCTTCTAAAGGTGACGGTTAATTTTCTAGTTTTCTAGCAATAGTCAATAGAAAAATCCTATGGCTAGACCTTAGGCTACTAAAAAGGGAAAACTAAACCTTAACCAAAAGTGAGGTCAAGAACCATCCTACGGGGACTCTCCTTGAGCTCCCTCATGTTGACCCCACTTACTAAGTGCTAGAGGTTAGGACCAATGTGTGGAACTTCAAGTCGGGCAAAGAAGAGTGTAGAATTTATAATGGTGAGGGTTCCTTTTCTAGTCCTCTAGGAATAATCAACAAACAAGTCCTATGGCTAGACCCTAGGCTATTAAGGAGGAAACTAGACCTCAACAAAAAGTGAGGTCAACACATCATCTTTAGAAATTCTAATCTCTTTTTCTATTATCTTAAAGTTCCACATGTTGGCTCTAACCTCTAGCACTTAGTTGATGAGACCAATATGGGGGAGCTTAAGAGGAGTCCTCATAGGACTATTTGGCCTTAGGATTAGCCTTGGGTGGTGTGGCTTTGGTCAATCTTGCACACAAACACTTCATACCCTTCATCTTCACTCACAACCCTAACCCAAACATGCCTAGCTTGATCCCTTACTCAATTGGAAACTCAAGTGGATGGTCCCCCAAACCATTAGCCTTAGGCTAGAGTTTGGCTAAGACCGTCACATGGAGAATTCATAATAGGAGTTCCCTTTGTCTCGTGGCTCAAATAGAGTGACCTCATTATTAACATCATCATTCAATCACAATTTTGCCAAATTCTTAGTTTTGACCCTTCATGGCCCTAAACTTCACCAAATCATTCAAATTGACCAAAATACCTCAAAATTTTCAAAATTTTTCAAAATTTTCAAAATTACCCAAATTGATAAAAATGCCTCAAAATTTCCAAAGTTTCCAAAATCCCCCCAATATCCCTAAAATTACCAAAATGCCCATCCTACCCCAAAAATTCCAAAAATTCCGAAAATCTCCAGAATCACTCTAAATGTCCCCAAAATCAATTTTAACCACACCTTTGAACGCAATTTGACTAAATTGACCTCATTTTGACAAAAATCCCCAAATTGCCTTAATGCCTAAATTCCTTAATTTACCCCCATTATCCACCAAATTAACTTCAATCTCACCAAATTTCAATTCCAAACTCAAATTCATCTTCCCTAATCCCAATTGAACCCAATTTCAAGCCCAACTCAAAATCCCCAATTCAGTCATACCCTTAATTTCACCCAAATTAAATCCCATGATCTAATCAATTTCCCTCATTTTGAATTCTAAATTCTTCATAAAACTTCCACAAAGAAATTTGAACAATTAATTGACCCAAATTTTAACTCAAAGCTCACCAAAATCCAACTTAAACCAAAACCCCCAATTTTGACTAAAAGACCGAATTCCATCAAATTGAACCTCGTAACTCCAAACTTTCTACCCAACTAATGTCTGAAACTCTTCATGACAATCACCCACATGAAATTGAACCATATCCAAAGCTTAGCCAAATCCAATCTCAAGTTTAACCAAAATGCCCCAAAATTTACCATATGGCGAAATTCCACCAAATTGACCATCCAAATCAATTTAAAATCACCCAATTGGTATCCAAAACTTCATCACCCAAGACAAATTGATCAATCACTTGACCCAAATTCTAGCTCAAACCCAACCTAGACCCAAGTTGAACTAAAACCCAAACATGGGCCATATGGCCAAATTCTATCAAATTAACCCAAATTGACCAACCCAAGCCCACCATAGCCAACTTCTAGACCCTAGGGACCAACCTAGATCCACCTAGCCCAACTTAATTGAGCCATTTACCAAGGGTCCCACAAATTAAGGGATTTCATCCCATTTTGGGATAAACCAAAGATATCTTTGCCACCAGCCACCACCAAGCCATCTTGTTCACCACTAATCTTCTTTTGGCTCACCTGATTCCCCTAGCCACCAGCTCAGGACAGGCTGACCGACCCAGTTGCTGGAGAACCCCAAAGTCGAGAATCCAATGTGTCTAGCTCCAATTGGTCATTGGAGCCACTCAGCCTTCCATATAAGCAACTGATTGCACCTGAATTCAAGCCCAGCCAGCCAGCCTAAGCTTATCTATTTAATACCCCCTGCCACGACCATGTATAGAGATGATCCAATTTCGGGGGGAGACTGCCAAATTCTCATCAGAGCTTCTCTAAACTTCCTTGAGCTCATTCCAACCTTCTTCCATCCCTCCTCCCCACTGCATAAGCCCAATTTCCGAGCCCATATCTAGTGCATTTTTCTGTCATTACATCAAACTCAACAAAAATCCAAATTGAAGTGGCCTTCACCAGAGCTTAAAGAGAAGTTTCACCCTGAAAGCCCCCTCTCCCAACCACTCTTACGTAATGTTTGACTAAGGCCGCACCATCTGTTGGAGGAGTTCTACACCAGACAAATCACCAGAGCCCAACAACACTTCCAAAAGGTTCACGAGGTCCCAATGAAGCGTTTGCAAGCACTTGATTGAAGCTACACCATTCAAGCAAAGGTATTGAATTTTTCCACGCAAATCAAGCTTAATTTTGTCTTTTATGAAGAAAAGTTTAATTTCATAGTTGATAAACCATGGATATATTCATCTGGAGTAGATGAAAGTGTACGAACAAACTCGAGGTGATTTGGTCAAGTCTAAGCAGAGATCTTAAAATTTTAAGTTGAATGATTCACGGGTTCTGGCCATTAGAGACAATGATCCATAACCGTTGGATTGTGTGTGTATCAAATGGAAGGATAGGATCGCGCCAGAAGGAGCAATAAAACATAAAGCATGGGCTGACGAGGCAGTGACACAATAGGCAACGTCAAACTAGAAAGTGCCACGCGGAGCTTCGGAGCAGATAAGGTTGACGCGTCGGCAAAATGTTTAAGTGAACAGTGCATGTGTGATTTTTATTTAATTAATTCTAAAATTTCAAAATTTGATATCTTTGCATAGAAAAATCATAAAAATAAAGAAAAATATCTTATTACCAAGTGAACAGAGGATAATAATGCTGAATAAAAATTAAAACTATTTGATGTGACTATCATTTTTAATTAATTAAATACTCTATCGACTCTTTTAATTTTAATTAAATAAACAAAAATCACCATGACTTGAAATTTTAGGGGTTGATTCATCATGATAATATAAATGTTCTCTGATTTTTCCAAGGTCAGAGAGCATCTCTATCTTTAAAACCCCAATTTTCAAGCTTAGATAGTTATTTTTGCTTGAAATAATTTTTTTAAAAAAAGTATAAATCAAAAAATAATCGGATTAATTTTGATAGGTTAATCGTGGTCAGAAGATCCTAAGAAAAATATAAAATGGATTTAAGTAATTATGTGTATTTTTATAGTTACTTAAATGTATAAAACATACAATAAACTATATAAAAAATATTATTTAAAATTTAACAAAATAAATTCCACATTGTAAAGAATAATCACATTAACTCTTTGTAAAAATTTAGAATAAATTCGGAGTATGTTTATCACTAAAATTCATGTTCTAAGTAAAATCACATTTTTATATTAAAATAATTATATAAAATTAAATATAATTAGGAAAATTATGTAAAGTGATTTTCTGAGTTCCTTGTGATCAAGACCATTTAGAAAAATAAATTTATATTAAAGTAAATACTTTTCTTAGCATATTTTTTAATTAAAAATAATAAAAATCACAAAAATACAAAATGGTCTAAAAAGTTCCTAATTGCTTCCTAATCACATGAGACTCATTAGAAAATTTTTCCTAATTTTTCTAAGTTAATTATAATTTTCTAAAAGCTAAAAAAAGTATTATCTCTAATTTTCCATTAAAATAATTATAATAAATAAATTAAAATTCACAAAAAATGAAAATTTGGTTTCTCTATGTCATTTGGACTTAGGGAAATTTAATAAAAATGTAAAAAGTAATTTTTGTAATTAAAACATATTTCCTATTTAATTGATTCAGTAAAATAAATAAATAATTATATCAACAAAAGTATAATTTAAAAAATTATGAAATTTTGTCCAAGTGGTCCTTTGATCTAGGTGAACCTCTAATAATTTTCTTATGACAAAAAAAAATTTACTTTGATTAGTTTAATAAATTAATATTAGAAATCCTATTTTTGAGTTAAAAATAATTATTTTCATTAAATTTTTCCTCTGGTATTTTAATTGATCGATGAGTGGGGTAACATAAAAACTTCAAAGTCATTTGAGTTATATATGATGAGTTATGATGTGAGGAGCCTTAGGGGTAGAATGATAATTTTGGATTTTGATGCCTTAATTAAAATTTAGGATTAACTAGAGGATAAATGGGTAATTTTAATCATAATAAACTCTTTTGGATGTTTGAACTATAATGGGTTATGAGGTAGAAACCAATTTGCCACATTTTCATGATAAGGGTAAAATTATAATTTAATAAATTATTATGACTTTGAAGTAAATCTAATTGGATGATATTAAAGTAGGGGGCTTAAGTTAGGAATATAATAATTCACTCACTTGAAGACCCTAATTGATGATAGCATCATCTTTTAATAAGAATATATTCCACTTAATTTAATATTTTGATAATTATAAATTTACCCATGAAATTTTTAAGGGCTTAATGTGAGCTAGGATTGATATTTGAACTTGTTTAATGAGGTTTAGAAAAGAAATACGTGATTGATTAACATTTCTAAACACTACAAGCCCAACTTTAACGATGGGTACAAGATCTTTAATGACTTGAGCTTGCCTTAGGTAAAATATCAAGTGAATATTTGAAGTACCCCACTCTCAGAATAGTTGAGACATCAGGTTCACAGAGCAGAAGATGTATTAATTCATTGAAATTAAATTTAAAATTTGGGATGATTAATTAAAAAATATAATTGGTTCAAATATACCTAACTCTAAAAGCTGTTAGGGATTATTTCCTTGAACACTTTTATGACCTTTTGAATATTTTGAAGGACAATTAAACTTGTTATTCTTTACTCAAGAAAATTATCCATTAAAAGCTTTAGGGACTCATCAAATCATGACTTAGGGTTTGGTACTACACCTTCATTTGGTCTTCCTTTCCTTAAAATTAATTTAAATTTTCTATAAAATTATATATGTTGCAAGTTTTAATGTTTCAGTGGGAGAAACATAATGATGACAGGTACCCCTTCACAATTTTATTTATTTTCTATCATTTCATTTAGTGCAAATTACTAATGCTTCTACATATCATGCATGCTTGGTTGATAAATTTTTTTTAAAAAAAATTAATCAAAAATTTTGAAACTTAAATTAAACTATTTCAAAGGTAGCTATAAATCCTTTTAAATACAATTTCATAACACGTTCTTTTAAATTTATGGGATTCCATCATATGAGGTAACCCACGGTTACTAACGAGATCTCCCCAGTTTAAATGGGTTTAACAAATTTTTTAAACTAAGTAAATTCAAAAGAAAATAGTGGTACCAGAACGAGAGAACCGTGGATTCTTAACCAGTGTTGCTCTAATCAATTTTAACCCCCCCACCCCCATTTTGAACTAAACTTGTCATTTAAACCTTTGAACCTTTAAACTTTATAACTGCCACTTTGCCGAGGAGTTTAGAGCTAACTCTATGGGTAGCCTTCTACAACAACAAGTGGATCTACAACAACAAATTCCTTTAGAATTAAATAACATGCCATAGGACATTTAGGTTATTTGCCTAGTGCAACATAAATCCTCACTCTATCTTTAGGTCTTTGCATAATCAAGTTGTGCAATCTAAGCCCTAACTCATTTTAGGATTTGAGGTTGTCATTTTCCACAACATAAATTCCCTTATCTTTCAGGTTATTTGTGTGATCGTCTCAGACAAATGTTAGCCCTAACTAACAAAATTAACAAGATAAAACATTCAATAATTTTCTTTTCGATATTGAAGACAAATCATAGGATAGCTTGGGAAGTCATTGAGGTTCTCCTTAAGATCAATAACACCCCCTACTCTTCTTCCTTTGGATTTTATAATAATGTTCCAAATTTGAGCCTCACACATTTCATACTTCTTGGTTTGATCTTTGAAATTTCCTATCCTTTGGAATTCTTGGAGATAAAAGT
>JXCR01135443.1:14451-48466 GCA_002079205.1 Phalaenopsis hybrid cultivar
TATATATATATATATATATATATATATATATATATATATAAACAGGATGGTAGCGACTGGACCTAGCTGAGCTCTGCTAGGGTTTTGAAGGTGATGGAGCTGCTTGGAGTAGTGATGGTGTTGGATATAAAAGCTTGCTTTCTCTTCAAGGGGTGCTTGAGGTTGGTGGAGTTTGTTGTGGTCTTGCCCGGGAAGATCCTTGTTGAACAGAATTATTGTTCCATTGATTTACTGAAGTTGCTGCTTTTCCCTACTCTGTCTGTTTGGAGTTCTGAACTTGGTACTGTTTTTGTCCTTTCATCCTTTCTGTAGCTGTTTTTGTTTTGTGATCTCTTTTGCTTTTGAAGCCCTGTTATTATTTTCATCCTTTTCTGTTCAGGGTTTCTTTGGGCTGTGTTTCCCCAATGGCCTTCTTCATTGATGCTGATACTAATGCTCAATGGACCAAGGCAACCTTTGTTGATGTTGTTGGAAGTGGCGCTGAAGTGCCTAAATCCTTTGACCACTTGGTTTTCCCATAATGTCTCCATGATGCTTTTGCTTGGAGGGGGGTTTTCCCCTTTGTCAATCGTTTAGGTTTGAAGGAAGGGGAACCTGCCATCATCTTTTCTCCCCAGGAAATCTTTGAACTTAATGAAACAGTTAAGTTTGCCCTGGTGGGTAAGTTTCAGTATGGTCATTCTAAGATGGACTTTGTAAGGAGGTACTTTGTGGATTTGAAACTTACAGGAGCTTGGAGGCTAGGTTTAATTGATGGAAGGCACCTTCTGATTTCCTTATTTAATGAAGAAGATTATGCAAGGGTGTTTGCAAAGCAGACTTTGATCATTAATGGTGTCCCAATGAAATTACTGAAATAGACTCCAGAGTTTGATCCCACAAAGAAACCTCCTGTAGTTCCAATGTGGTTCAAGTTCCCTAATTTAACAATTCAGTATTTCCATCAGAATGTGTTGTTCAGCATTGGTAGAGTGCTTATTTGCCCCTTAAAAATTGATGCCCCCATATATAATGTGGCCAGACCAACTGGAGCTAGAGTCTTGATTGAGAGGGACATTACTTTGCCTGATATTGATAGAGTTTGGATTGCAACTACAGAGGAAGGTTTCTAGCAGAAGAAAGTAGTGGAACAAAAGCCTATCTATTGCCAACTTTGTAAAATGTTTGGACATAACGTGGAGAAGTGTTATAAACTACACCCTCCCAATAAGAAAAGAGCTCCAGGGACTAGAATAACTAATTCCAAGCCAGTTGAGACAGCTGCTGAATTGGCTGGGGGTGTTGATACTACTGATGTGGAGGTAAATAACATAATTGAGATTGTGCTAAGTAGTAATGCTGGGGAGAAAGAGGATGAATTATGTAATAATAATAATTTAAAGGAAAAGATAATACAAGATGACAGCTTATTAAACATAAACCCTTCTAGGGTTGAAGATCATACTATCAATGGTTTGACAGATGTTCTAACAGAAGATTGGCAAGTCCAAAGAAACCATAAGAAGAAAAAAGGTAAAGTTGAAAATAAACAGCCTATGGAGGTAACTTCTAATGTGGATCACCTTCCTAGGATTAGGGGGAGAGGGAGGACCTTTTCTTAATGATTAAGTTCCTTGTTTGGAATATTAGGGGTGTTGCTCACCCCTCCTATCTAAAAAGACTAAAAAATTTGGTGAGATTTCATAAAGTGTGGTGTTTTGCTATTCTTGAACCATTGGTTACTAAAAATTCCCATAAAATTTAGAAAAATTTCCCTCAATTTGATCATTTCTCTAATATAAATAACAAAATTTGGCTTTTTGCTAGAGCTGAACTTCAGTGGTCTGTGTTGTTAAATAATTCCCAATTTGTTCACATTCAATTCCATATTGGTGCTCATATTGGATATGCAACCTTCATTTATGCTAGCAGTCTTGCCTTTAATCAATCCACCTTATGGACTGAGTTAACTCAAATTGGTCAGACTCTGAACTCTTTTTAGATTTTGGGGGGTGATTTAAATTGTTTCTCTTTTCCTTCTGAAAAAAGAGGTGGTAAGCCACCTATGGCTTCTTCCATCAATAGATTCAATGATTTCCTTATTGAGGCTGAATTATTTGATTTAGGGTATCAAGGTCCGACTTTACTTGGAGAAGGGGTTCCATGTGGGAAAGTCTTGGCAGAATGCTTAGTAACTCAAAATGGGTTCAAACATTCCCATTCACTGTTATTTCTCATTTGGCCATGGCAAGATCTGACTATAGGCCTCTCCTGTGCACAATCCAAAATGATGAAAGCCCATTGAGAGCTCCTTCCAGGTTTCAAAACATGTGGACCTTCCACCTACAATTTATGGATGTAGTAGGTAAGGTTTGGAGGTCTAAAGGTGATACTAATCCCTGGATAAATCTGTGGAAACTCCAAAAGAAGGTGGCAATTAAGCCGAGGAAGTGGAATTGGGACACTATTGGTAACATACATGAGAACTTGATTAAGGCTCAAAATAAAGTGATTAACATGGAAGACAGTTTGCAAAGGGATTTGATTTCTAAAGTTGACCTCCATAAAGCCAATGAAGAGCTATTACTCCATACCAATTACACTGAATGTTTTCTGAAACAGAAAGCTGTTGTTACCAAATTTATGGAAGGAGATAGAAACTCAAGGTATTACTATGTCTACATTAACTTCAGAAGGAAAAACAACATGATTTTATCCATTAAGGACTCTACTGGCCATGTGCTGACTGATGCTGAGAATATTGCCCAAGATGTTGTAAATTACTTTCAAAATATCTTTAAGGAGCAGTCCCCTTCTAGAGCTCAAATCAAGATGGATACATTCTCTGATTGCAAAGATTATGTCCACAATTTGAATCTAAATACCACTCCTTTGGAAGGTGAAATTAAAGATGCATTGGACTCTTTTGATGACCATAAGGTAGCTGGCCCTGATGGCTTCACTGCAAAATTTTATAAAGCCACTTGGAATATCATCTGTGGGGATTTTGTTGATGCTGTGCAAAGCTTCTTTAGAGGTATTGACCCCCCTAATTACTTTGCTGCTTCCACTATAACCTTGATTCCTAAAAATTCCAGCAGGATAAGATGGGGAGACTTTAGACCAATCAGCCTAACAATGTCATTTCTAAAGTTATCAGCAAGATTATCAGTACCAGACTCCAACCTCATCTTCAGCATCTTATAAGCAAGAATCAGGTGGCTTTTGTGAAAGGAAGGAAAATATCTGATAACATCTGTTTGGCCCAAGAACTGCTACTGGATCTGGATAGAAAATGTAAAGGCAACAATTTCATTATGAAATTGGATATTCAAAAAGTCTATGATACTATTAACTGGAATTTTATTTTGGATACCTTGAATGCTTGGGGCTTCTCTGGAGACTTTGTCAATCTGATTAGAAGATGGCTAATTTGCAACAACCATTCTATCTTAATTAATGGAAAGAGTCAAGGTTTCTTCAATGCCATTAAGGGAATTAAACAAGGAGATCCCTGGTCCCCTACTATCTTTATTTTGTCTATGGATTATCTTTCTAGGCTTCTTAATCAAAAGTTTCTATCTTCTCCACATTTGGACTATCAGCACAGATCCAATATTAGTGTGAGTCATCTGTCGTATACAGATGATATAATCATTTTCTCTAAGGCTACCAAGAATGCAGTAAAGTCTCTCAATCAAATATTGAACCACTTTCAATGATCATCTGGTATGTATCTTAACAAATAAAAATGTCAAATTTTTACTATCTCTCATACTCTTCTACGAATTAAGCAATGGATTGCACAACATACTGGATTTAGCTTGACCTCTTTACCTATCAATTATCTTGGTGTTCAATTAATAAAAGGGAAAACTAAACAAACTCAATTCAATGGGGGTAATTGATCAAATTCAAAAATAACTTCAATGCTGGACAAATTACTTCCTATCTAATGGAGGTAAGATCACTCTTCTCAAAAGAATCTTAACTTCTATCCCTTCTTATGCTCTTCAGATGTTTACTATGAATAAGGGAACTTAGATAAGGCTTGGCAGAATGTTTAATAAATTTATTTGGGCTGGTCAGAAGAAACAATTTCATTGGTTTGCTTGGCATAAATTGTGTAAGCCTCTACATGCAGGTGGTTTAGGCTTTAAGGATTTTCAGCATCTTAGTGTCATTAATCTTTGTAAACTCTGGATAAAGTTTAGAGCCTAAGATAGTCTTTGGGCTTTGTTTTTGAAGGGGAAATACTGCAGGACTGTTCACCCTAACTTGGCTGAGAAGAAAGTTGGGGATTCTAGACTTTAGACTAAACTTTTGGAGATGAGGCATAAAGCTGAGGATCTGTTTATTTGGGAACTTGGAGAAGGATAAATTAATTTATAGCTAAATAATTGGATTTGGAATGGGGAAAGAATTGACACCTCTAATCGAAACTCTGGAAATAAAGTGAAGGAATTCTGGAATGAAAATCAATGGAATTGTAATTTGCTGGCAACTATCTTAACTGAAGAGCAAATGTATTGGGTGAAGAAAACTAAAATCAATCTTGGAGAAAAAGATAGAATCATCACTAAGTAGGCTCCCTCATAGAAATTTTCAGCTTACATTTTCCAGCATTTGTTTCATTGGCAACCTGTTATGTCGGGGAAATTTATTTGGGGGAAGTGGTTGACACCTTTTATGTCCTTTTTTTGCTGGAGGCTGTGGAATTCTTTTCTACCATGTGATGATATTTTGAAATTGAAAGGGCTTAGGGGTCCCTCCTGCTGCTGGTTGTGTAGCAAGAATGAAGAAAGTCTGGAAAATTTATTTTTCTTCTGTAGTTTCTCCCAAAGGGTTTGGTCTGGTCTGTTGAATCAGCTCAGCATTGATACTCTAAATGTCAGTTGGCAGAACTTTTTAAATTGTTGGAAGGAGTGGCTGGAAGCTAAAATGATAATCATTCCTTGTGTTGTGGCATAGTTCATTTGGATGTGCAGAAATCAAGTTAAGTATGAAAGTATGAAACCTATGGAAAAGGTAGTGGATTTAAATTGCACTTCCTATCTGCAAAAGATTATAATGCATCAGAAATATCCCAATATTTTCCAGATTTGGATGCCCAGTGGGNCAATAAAATTTTGATTGCAAAATTTTATGAACAATTTTATCATTCCCAAAATGACATCCAAATTTAGAATCATGACTTTTTTGGATAATTTTTTGAATTTCTTGGTAAGACACACGTCGTCTCATCACTAAATCCTTGCATTATTTATAGAAATATGGGTCATCCAAAAAAATAAGATTTTGCATCGTGAATGAGTTTCTTTACCTGTTGTTTTGTCCTTCCATATGGTAAAATACCACTAACAATATAATTGACAATATTAACATACCAAAGTATTTCCCATCCTTCTACAACATAAACTTGTTCATCGAAAAAAGTTTCAATAATTTCTTTTTCCAAATCAAGTATTTCTTCATGTTGTAGTTTACATAGATGATCAGCAATTTAATTATTAGACCCTTTCCTATTGACTACTATAAAATCAAACCCTTGCATCAGAAGTACTGATCAATTAATCTTGGTTTCGCATCCATCTTTTGCATTAAATATTTAGTCGAGTGATCAGTAGGCACAACATTTAGCTCCAATTAGATATGACCTAAACTTATGAAAAGCATAAACAATGGCTAATAACCCTCTTTCAATAGTGGTGTAATTAATTTAAGCATCAGTAAGAGTCTTACTAGCATAGTATATGACTTTAAAAATCTTGTCATATATTTTCCCTAAAACAACTCCAATTGCATAATCACTTCATCACACATTAATTTAAATGGTTTCTCCCAATTTATAAAACAATTATAGGAGTAGTGTCAATTTTTCCCTTAAAGTTTTGAAGGCTTTAAGGAAATCTTGGTTAATGTCAAATTTTGTATCTTTTTCTAGAAGTTGGCATAAAGGCTTTGTAATTTTTGAAAAATCTTTAATATATTGCCTGTAAAATCCAACATGTCCTAAAAAGTTCCTAACTCCTCTTACAGTAGTAGGTGGAGGTAGCTTTGATATAACCTGAATTTTTGCATGATTTACTTCCATGCCATTTTCTGAAATTTTATGCCCAAGCACAATTTGTCCTGCAACCATAAATTGACATTTTTTCCAATTTAATACGAGATTAGTCTTTTCACTTCATTCTAAAATTTTGTCTAAATGATTTAGACATATTTCAAATGAAGTTCCAAATAAAGAAAAATCATTCATAAAGACTTCAATTCATTTTTCAATTAAATCACTAAAAATTGACATCATATATCTTTGAAATGTTGCAAGTGAATTACATAATCTAAAGGGCATTTTTTGAAAAGCAAAAGTTCCATAAGAACTAGTAAATATTGTTTTTTCTTGATCCTCTAGAGCAATAGGCATTTGATGATAACTGGTATATCCATCTAGAAAACAAAAATATTTGTACCCAGCCAGCCTATCCAACATCTGGTCCCAAAAGGGTAAAGGGAAATGATCTTTCCTGGAACTGTCTAAAATAAGATATATTATTCTAGCATATAACCATTTTAAAATCTCTTTCTTGACAACTTCTTTCATCATAGGATTCAATCTCCTTTGAAGATCAGCTATTGGTTCGTATTGAACTTCTAATAAAATTCTACACATACAAATTGAAGGACCGATTCTTCTAATGTCAGCTAAAGTCCATCCAAAGGCTTTCTTATATCTTCTCAAAGTTTTCAACAACTACTTTTCTTGAGTATCAGCTAACTCTGAGAATACTATAATAGGTAATGTAGATAAATCTTCTAAGAATGGATACTTTAAATGTGTAGGAAGTGGTTTTAGTGCTAATTCAGGAGGTTTCTTAATAGATAAAATCAAATTCTTGTTATTTTTATAATATTTAAGATTTCAAATTTTTCTTGAACATAATCCAAATCTTCATTACTCACTTCCGTAGATTCATCTTGAATTTTATCCTCATCCACATATTCCACATATTCTTTTTCAAATTCCTTTTTGAATGTCTTCTTAAAATATTTATGGCTTAAATATTTGTTGATATCCATTGATTACTAATCTCTTTCTCTTTTGCAGAGTATCTCATTAATTTTGTAATATTAAATGTAACTTCTTGATGACTAACTCTCATAGTTAGTTCTCATTTTTGCACATCTATCAAAGCCTTCCAGTGGAAAAGAATGTCGTTCCTAAAATGATAGGAATTTATTTATCTTATTCCATATCTAATAGAAAAAAATCCACAAGAAAAATAAATTTATCAACTTTTACTAAAACATCTTTTATAACTCCTTTAGGATAAGTAATAGAACAATCAGCTAATTAAAAACTTATAGTTATAGGTGAAATATCTCCTAAACCCATCCTTCTGAAAATTATTAAATGCATAAGATTAATATTGGCTCCTTAATCATAAAAAAGTTTTTCCAAAAATCTTTCGCAAATAGCGCAAGGAATAGTAAAAATACCAGGATCTTTGAGTTTTTTAGAAATCTTTTTCTAAATTATAGAGCTACATTTTTCGCTGAGTGAAACAATCTCATTATCTACAAACTTCCTTTTCTTATTCAGTATATCCTTCATGAACTTCACATTGCTTGGCTTTTGTTTTAAGGCTTCAACAAATGGAATGTTTATCGTTAATTTCCTTAATATTTCTAAAAATTTTAAAAATTGGTTATCTCTATTTTTTTGCTTCAAACTTTGAGGAAATGGAAGTGGTGGTCTTTCTACAGTGATGTTCTTTGGTTTAATAGGAAATTCTGACTCAAAACAAAAATCTTCACCAAAATTTTCATTTTCCACCTCATCTTGTTCAACTTCAACTTCAACTTCTTTTTGAACTCTAGTTTCTAGTTTCCAATTATTTTCCACTTCTCAGTTGAATAGCCTTAATTTGCCTTTGTTCTAATCTTTAGGATTTACTTCAATATTACTAGTCAACTTTCTGGGAGGTCTATTGTTAAGTGCAGTAGCAGTACATCTCAATTAATTTTCCATGTTTCTATTTGTAGCTCCTTGACTTTGTAATTGGCTTCCCATTTGCAATATCAATATTGACAACTTTTCTCCTTACACTGCAACTTATTAAAAGTGGAGAGTAATATGGTTTATAAGTTGGATTTCCTTGATTGTTGGAGTTTCTTAATGGGTTTGAAATGTTGTTTCCCCCATTGTGGATTTGCAACATTAGAGTTACTGTTACTCCAACAAAAATTTGGATGATTGTTCCAACTAGGCTTATAATAATTGGCATAAGGATTATTAGATCAATTATTTATTACATTTAAGGTCTCATAATACGATTGAGATTCTATCATTTGTCCCAATAAGTTTTCCTCAAGCATAGGTGATGTCTGAGAATAATTCATTCCATATTGATCTATCGTCTTTGATATAGCAGCTATTTGGGCAGCTAACATAGATATTTCATCAAAATCATGAATACTAGCTACTCTTTTTGGATTTAGCCTTTCAGAGAGTCATTGAAAAATATTAGAAGTCATCTCTTTAATTAAATAATACGCTTCATTGAATGGTTTTGAAATTAATGATCCACCAGCAACAGCGTTAATTATCGATCTAAGATATCCAGCCAATCCATTATAAAAAGTTTAAATTATTAACCAATCTGGCAATGCATGGTATGGACACTTTCCAAGTAGATCATTAAATCATTCCCATGCTTCAAAAATTAATTCCCCATCAAACTGAAAAAAAGATGTAATATCACTAAGCTTAACAATTTTTTAAGGTAGGAAATATTTAGATAAAATTTTTTTGCGATAAGTCTCCCTAAGTTCTGATAGATCCAGGTGCTAACAGGTTAAACCACATTTAAGCTTTATCCCTTAATCAAAAAGGAAAAAGTCTATGTCTTACGGCATCATTCGACACTCTATCTATTTAGAAGTAGCACACAATTCTAAAAAACTAGCAAGATCTTCAGTTGGTGTTCCTCCAAACTGATTATTTTGTACCATTTGGATAGCTCAAATGAATTGGCCGCTATAACAAGGTTTTGTATACTCAAATTAATTTCATGTGCTATAGGTTTAACATAATCTCTTAAAAGTCTCTGATGATGTTCATTTTCATTTCCAACATTACTTAAATTGCAAGCCATTTTGTTGATCTATCTCTTATTATTTTGTAACTTTTCTAATAGTTCTTTCTAACTCAGAATCATAAGGTACTAAATTTTCAGATCTCACACTTTACATAAACAAACACAACAAGTAATTAAAATAAGCAAACGCACTAAAATATGAAAATATTCGAACTAAACTACAAACAACTTTTTTTTTTTGCTTTTAGTTTAAGATAAAAAAAAATTAAATTATAAAGTAGCTCAGTAATACTTTTCGTTACTTTTCTAGCAACGATGTTAAAAACTTGATGCGGTGTGGATTTAGTGTGTTAATTTCACAAATATTTTTTAATATTGCAAAATACACACGACAAATATAATAACAATTATGAAATTCATTCCCAACAAAAAAAAATTTAGTGAAAATAGTTTTATCTTTTAAAAATCTTTAAACAACCAAATCCCCCTAAAAATAATGCAAGTATATGTATCGCTCAAGTAATAAAGGGCTTTAATGGAGTCCTAGATATAGATCCTACAGGGAAGTTGGAAATGCTTTTAAGTAATTCTTAAGAATAGAATGTACACTACAATTTTAAACTACAAAAGTGAAGTATGAAATTTAAATCTAATGTAAATGAGTGAATGCTAAATAAAATGCGGTTAAGAGACTAAGGTAATTAAATAAATTGTTAAACTTTCAAAAGCAAAATTTACAAAATCTAAATATAGTTTTTACGATGAAAAGTTCAAATTTAGGAAAGCATCCTTCCCCTTTATAATAAGTGTATGGATTGTGAAGAAATTAAAATCATTTGAAAATATATAAAATTATTGTGTGCCAAATAGGAGCAATCCTATTATTTACCCTCTTTTAAGTGCATAAAGAACATTGACTAATCAAAAGTTTGGTCCCTAACTTCGTGGTTAGGTTGGGAGGATATTGGCTGCCACTCTAGAGCTCTCACTACTCCCTCACCCGAGGGCTAACAATCTCACATTAGTTTCCAATCAATTGGACCTAATTCGGGATTTTAATCTGTCCCTTTAAAATCTCCAATTCGGTATCCAACAAAGTATATTTCCAAGTTTATTTGCATTTAACCTCATGGATGACATCCTCTCCCATGGAATCGAATGTGATTCTCATTATGTTGTAAAAATCATAGCCCTTTCAGATCATCTGTTTCTCAACACATTTTAACCTTTCAATTGGCCAAATTGAAAAATGAATGAAGATTAGAGTTCAAATCATCGTAAAATATTGATATTAAAAATTGTATATCACAAAATCAATTCTTCATAAAACCATAACTCAGAGTAGGGAGAAGGTAAAATGAGATTGCTCAGAATTCATGAGAAGGATATGACAAAACACAGGTTTCATATATAAAAATAGGTTTACAGAATAAGGAAAGAAAAGAACATAACTTATCTTTTACTTGAGATCATTTACTGGTATGTTTCTAACAATTTAAGCCCTTAGAAAATATCACAAATCATATTCTTTTTTGTTATTTTATGACTGTGTTGCTTGATTCTATTAACATATATAGATGAGGTTAAGGGATGTTCATAAAAAAATGATTGACATACTTGAGGATTTTTATTTGAGCACTATTAAGTGTTGCTGCACTATATTGATGATATTTAGAGAAGCCCCCCTGAAGATACTTGAAATGCTTGAGTTTTATTATCATAATGATATATTTTAATGTAAACTAGTGTGAAATAAGTTATGGAAATATTATTAAGGAACTTCATCTTATCTTTCATTATATTTAATAGTTTAATTTTATAATATTAAATTATGTGAAAATGTTCAAGAGAAATCCAAAAAAAATAATTATTTAAGGCTATTTGTTAGAATATTATATAGTAGGATTAACTTGAGTTGTTGACGTCAAAGAAAGCTAGACAAAGATTTTTGACATATCTAAAAATTTTTTTGGAGCATTACTTCATGAATGACTGTCGGCGTTATCTCGGGATGGTTTGTGGGGTTGCCCGAAAGAAGCTGTCGGTCGCTGGAATCGAAATCCCGTCACCTACTTTGGAAGGACGTTGAAGTATGAAATCAAACTGACCTTATATTTTTCATAGTTTAAAATGAAAGAGCACTGTACCTCAAATCATGTATCTATCCAGAAGGATAAACACAAGAATTGAGGATGAGGCTCGATCAAATAAACTAAGGAAAGTATGACGTCAGTTTGGTCTGCAAAACCTTTGTATTTGCCGACAAGTTCCCCTATTTAATATAAATAATTAAGTTGGTCTGCGAAACCTTTGTATTTGCCGACAAGTTCCCCTATTTAATATGAAAGATTAAATAAAGCATAAACACAAGACTTGAGGATGAGGCTCGATCAAATAAACTAAGGAAAGTATGACGTCCGTTTTCTGCGAAACCTTTGTATTTGCCGACAAGTTCCCCTATTTAATATAAAGGATTAAATAGGGTTATGAAACCTTTGTATTTGCCGACAAGTTCCCCTATTTAATATAAAGGATTAAATAGGGTTTATGAAACCTTTGTATTTGCTGACAAGTTCCCCTATTTAATATAAAGGATTAAATAGGGTTTATCGAAATCTTTATATTTGCCGACAAGTTCCCCTATTTAATATAAAAGATTAAATAGGGTTTATATGGGTTCAGCATGTTACTATAAGGGCAAGCCCCTATAGTTAATTACATCTTAAATGACCAAAGCCACCTAAGAAATCCTTCTATTTAATATAAAGAATTAAATAGGGTTTATATTAAGCTGGGTTCGGACATGCTTCCTATTAGGAAAGCCCCTATAGTTAATTAAATCTTAAATGACCAAAGCAATCTAAGAAGACTCTCGATAAAAATCAAGAAATATTATCTTCAAGGAATTTCAAAGGGTAGGACACTTCAACAAAATCGGACGTAGAGGTGTGAAAAGGGATTGGTTTAAATTTGGAACATTTTATTGTAGAATCCAAAGGAAGAAGAACTAGAGGATGTCATGGATCAAGAGGAGAACCTCAGTGACTTCCCAAGTTATCCTAATGTTTGGCTTCAGTTTTAAGGAGAAATATTTAGGTGTGTTATCCTGCCAATTTTATTAGTTAGGGCTTACATTCGTGTGAAATGATCATACAAATAGCCTGAAAGATGTGNTGTGAAATGATCACATAAATAGCCTGGAAGATGTGAGGGTTTAGGTCGTGACAAACGACAACCTCAGAATCCTAAGACGAGTTAGGGCTTATATTGTAAACAAGGCTATGCAAAGGCCTAAAGATAAGGTGAGGATTTACGTTGCATGAGCAAGCAACCTCAAAGTCCTATNGCATAAGCAAACAACCTCGAAGTCCTATGTCTTTGTTGTTTAAGTCTAAGGAAGGAAGATTTGTTTAGCTAGGGAAGACAAGTTTTGCTGTTGAAGATGGTCGTGCTGGCCACCATGCTAGCTCCAAGCTCCTGCCGCGACGAGTTTGAGTTATCTAATGTGTCAAGTTATAACATCAAATCAGGTGGCCCTATGGTTGAAGTTCTTCAAATTTTATGAGGGCATATTAAAGTTGATGTCAAATCAGGTGGCCTTATGGTTGAAGTTCTTTAAATTTTATGGGGGCATGTTAAAGTTGATTAGGGTGAACACCGGTTAGGATCCTACGGTTCCCTCGTTCCGACACCGCTACTTTCTATTGGATTCACTTAGTGTCGAGTTAGGATCCTACGGTTCTCTCATTCCGGCACCACTTTTTTCTATTGGATTCACTTAGTCCAAAATTAGGATCCTACGGTTCCCTCTTTCCGGCATCACTATTTTCTATTGGATTCACTTAGTCCAAATGATGGGTCCTACGGTTCCCTCGTTCCGGCATCACTATTTTCTATTGGATTCACTTAGTCCAAATGGTTTGCGGTTCCCTCGTTCCGGCATCACTATTTTCTATTGGATTCACTTAGTTCAAATGAACTTATGGTTTCCTCATTCCGGCATCACTATTTTCTATTGGATTCACTTAGTTCAAGTGAACTTACTAAACTTCAACTTAATGAGTTCCATAATTTCATTTAAACTATGGGAAGCCTCGTTAGCAACCGTAGGTTACCTCCTCCGAGGAATTCCCGATCATCCGATAGAGACTTTTTGATTAAGTTGAAGTTGTGGTTCTTATGTGATGTTTGTGATTAAATTTTGAGTTGTTTTATATTTTGAATGTTGTGACGGTGAATTTTAATTTTGGTTATAGTTAACATGCAAGTTTATGTAGGTAAATGCAAGCATCAAACATGTAAAGAAAAGGTAGAAGAAAGACAGTACTATAAACTATAAAAGCGTACCTGGCGAGTCTTCTCGTCCACCACCTGAAACTTGAAAATGCATGTGAAGAGCAAGAAAAGTAGAGTTCTGAGGGGTTTTGCTAACTCTATGTTGTATTTTGGTAAGTCTTTAAAATTTTAATTAACGATGATTTCATTAAGCAAAAAATATTAAGTTTAATAGGCCTCTAAGGTATCCAACAAGTTAGGAGAGGGAAGCAGGTCCATGCCTCCCTCTCATTAACAAGTGAAAAGCCTCAATTCCATTTAAACTTATAATGTTGCTTAATGGTTCATCCTGTAAATATCCTTAATGCTCAGTGATACTGATGTCTCAATTATCCCTAAGAATTGGGTAATTATCACTTGTGATTCAATTTAAGAATTATGTCCTAATTATCCCTAAGAAAGGGGTAATTATCATTTGTCATTCAATTTGAAAATTATGTGGGTGATGACCCTTAAAGGGATAAGAATAGGGTAATTATCACTTGTGATTCAATTTAAGAATTATGTGGGTGAAGTCCCTTAAAGAGGCAAGTTATAGGGTAATTATCATTTATCATTCAATTTAAGAATTATGTGGGTAAAGACCCTTAAAGGGGAAAGTGAGTGTAATTTCAACACTTAGCCAAATTTTAATCCTAATTGGACTTAGTGGTGTTTCAAGGATGTTTGATTTAATTATGTTTATTTCTGAATCTTCATTTAGTCAATTTTTTATTTAGCCTAAGTCACCACTAAGCCCTTTAAGACCTAGGTGGGTGTCTTAATTAGAGGGTTAAGTTTTAAGTAGTCATGATTCATGATTTGAATTTTATTTGAAATGTCAACATAGGGGGATTAAATTGATTAATTATTGGCTTCAAAAGTCATAACCCTAAGTCCAGGATCATTTAATTTTAATAAGCTTCCAAATTTTGATTAACTTAGAAATTTTATTAATCTTAATTAAGAAAGTGAGATTGGTTTCTGCCAATTAACCCCTTTGTATTTCAAGCATCAAATAAACTGATTAAGATCAGAGGTTACCCATTCCCCTCCTTGAATTAAGCCTAAATGTTAATTAAGGCAAGGTTTCCAAAATTACACATTTGCCCCTACTCTTTGACTTAAGCCTAAATGTTAATTAAGGCAAGATTTCCAAAATTACACATTTGCCCCTAAGCCTTGAATTAATCCTAAATGTTAATTAAGGCAAAATTTCCAAAATTACACATTTGCCCCTAAGGCTCTTTACCACTTCATAATTTGTCAAATTCAATTCAAATGACTTTGAAATTTTTATCCTACCTCATTCATCGTCAATTAAGACATCAGAGGAGAAAATGTGATTTTTCAGAATTTAATTTATTTCACATAATTATACAATTAAGACATCATAGAAGAAAATGTGATTTTTCAAAATTTAATTTAATTTATATAATTATTTAAGACATCAGAGAAGAAAATGTGATTTTTTAAAATTTAATTTAATCTATATAATTATTTTCATGCAAGATATGAGTGGAGAAAATGTGATTTTTCAAAATTTAATTTAATTTATATAATTATTTTAATGCAAAAATAGCCAAAGGAAATTCCTATTTTGACCAAGGTAAATTATAATCTGTTGAAATTTTTACTGGAGGTGATTTTTCACATTCCTGTTTTGTATTTTTGAAAAATCTCCCTAATGTCAGAGAACTTAGAGGAGCAAATTTTATATTTTTTTGATTTTTCATTGACTTATTGGAATTATTTTATTGAAAACTCATTTTTCACCTTTTTAAAAATTATTTTTAAGATTTGAAAATAAATATCTTTATTTAAAAAATCAGGAAAATATTATAATTGCTCCTAAGTGATTAGGAAACAGTTCAGAACATTTCCATGAGTTTTATTATTTTTATGATTTTTATGAATTTTTAATTATTTTAATATTTAGAATAGGCTAAAAATCAAATTTTTATCTTAAATATCATTTTATTTTTAGAAAATACTCCCAATCACAGAGAACTGAAAAAACTAAGTTTCATAATTTTTTGAGTTATATTTTGATTTTTAAAAAAATCTTTTAAGTGTTAAGAGTGGTAGTTATCTTTAAAAATCAATTTAAGTTATTAAATGAACTCAAAATATTTTGAAACTTTTATGATGAGTTCTCTGGATCATAAATCACAGTGAAGATAAAAAATGAAGTCATTTAAATGTTTTTATTTTACAAAATTAATTATCTTAGTGATTTAGTATTTGGAAAATTTAAGGACGTTTTAAATGACTTGACCCATGAAATTATTTTTAAAGGTTTCTCTGGTCATGGTAGACCTTCCAAAATTTTCTTGGAATATTCTAATTTCCATGATTATTTTAAGGAAAGGATGTGAAATAACTTGAAAATATAGATCTCTATATAGGAACATCATCTGACTTTGAAAAAATTAGAGAGTATTCCCCCCTTACAGATGCTACAATATGTTAAAATTTCAAGCCAAGGTGATGTGTCAATATGCATGGAGAATCAAATGACCAAATAGTATTTAATTAATTAAAAATATTTTATGCATCAAATTATTTTAAAATTTATTCCACATTGTTGTCCTCTGTAAATAGTATTTAATTAATTAACAATATTTTATGCATCAAATAGACGTGAAAATTTTTCCACATTATTCTCCTCTGTTTACTGAGCAAGATGGTATTTTTATTTAATTTTTGTGATTTTTTTACACAAAGTTATGTATTTTTTAAGTTAAGGGTATTTAAATAAATATGAAAAAGCCCTATTTATCTATTTAAACAGCGCGTGCTGACTAGATCCTAGGCAACTCCGAAGGCGTGTGTGGCGCGCTCTGGTTGGACGCCGCCGTCCACGTAGCTTGCTGACTCGGCCCGCTTTTTATGTCCCGAAGTGCTATCCGGCACGATCTCCCCCGTCCATTTGCACTTAATCAAACGGCTCCCCGTCATGGTCCCCGATAGAATGATCCCGGGCCCGTCCAGACTAAAACCTTAAGATCTCAGCCTAGACTCAACCAAATCACTTCGGGTTTGATCCTATGGACGTCTAATGAACATAATCCATACGGCTAAGGTACCATGAAATCAAGCTTAAGTAAATGGATCAAAATAAGCTCGGAAGGAGAAAGAGTTTTATACCTTTGCTCTGAGAAGGGAGGCTTTAATCAGAGGTGCTCGGCACGTTTTTTGGGATCCAAGGAGGCTAAGGATTGAGTCGCTGGTCCTGGTGTAAAGCCTGGGAATGAATTCGACCAAGCTCGATTTCAGGTGTGGTCTAGAGCTATGGTAGAGGCTCTGTGGGAAGGGAATTCGATTGGGCTTTGGCTTCTCTCACTCTTATGAAGGTGTGGGCAAGAGCAATTGAAGTTTGGTGAAGTGTAAAGGTGTATTGGGTTCTGTCCTGGATTCCGACAGGATTTTAAGCTCAAAATTGAGCTCGGGCAATGGGAATGGATGAGGGAAAATGGTTGGGATGTACTGAGGGGATCTTAGGGAAACTCTGTGTGAAGTTTGGAGAGGCCTCTCTGAGAAATTTTTAGCCCACCTCCCATGGCCGTGGGAGGTGATTTTTTATAAAAATGGCCATGGGGTGGCTCTCAGGGCTTTTGGGTGCATTGTGGTGCTTACCTCCCATGGCCGTGGAGGTGAGTTCTTATAAAAATGGTCATGGGGTGGCTCTCAGGGCAAATGTTTGGGTGCATTGTGGTGCTTAGGGGTGATTTTAAATAAAAATGGCCATGGGGTGGCTCTCAAGGCATAAGTTTGGGTGCATTGTGGTGCTTAGGTGGTTTTTATAAAACTGGCCATGGGGTGGCTCTCAGGGCACAAGTTTGGGTGCATTGTGGTGCTTAGGTGGAGGGCATAGGAGCTCCATAGTTTGATTTGGATGAGCTGGCCTCTAGGTTGGATTTGGGTGAGGTGCCATGGGTGTGGCTATCGGTTTTGGGCTTTTCTGGCCACTACGCTGGTCGGCCGGCCAGGGGGAGGTGGCTAGGAGCTCAGGGAACCCAGAGGAATCCATCACAACAATTTAATGCATATGTGCTTTGATTTGACAAAGATATCTTAAGCATGTGTATTTTTGGAAATAATATCCCTTAATTTGGGGTACCTTTGGTCCATGGATTGATTTAGGTGGTTTCATGGTGTTTGGACTGGTCACTAAGTCCAAATAATGGCTGTGGGGGAGTTAATTTGGTGGCTTTAAGGTGGTTAGGTCACATTTAGTGCATGGGTCCAAGTGGGTGGAAAACGTTGGTCCATGGCTTGATTTAGGTGGTTTCATGGTGTTTGGACTGGTCACTAGGTCCAACTAATATGGCTTGATTTAGGTGGTTTCATGGTGTTTAGACTGGTCACTAGGTCCAACTAATGGCTGTGACAGTTAATTTGGTAGCTTTAAGGTGGTTAGGTCACATTTAGTGTATGGGTCCAAGTGGGTGCAAATGACCAAAACTAGGTTTGGGCTAAGTTAGTCATGTAAATTGGCTCAATTAATTATTGAATTTGGTTTATATGATCACAAGGAACAACTTTGGTGAAGGATGAAAGTGGTTTTGAGTTCAATTGAAAGGTCAATTTGAAGGAATTTTGAACTTTAATCAATTTGGTCATGTTGGGCTAGGCTTGGGTCTAGTTTGGGTTAGACATGGGCTAAGTCCAAATTGATTGTTGTAAATGGTAAATAGGGACCTCATGAAGAGTTCTAAACATGAATTGGATGCCAATTTTGAGGTTAAGGCAATCAATTGGGTGAAATTTAGGGACTTAGCCAATTTGGGGCTAAGTTTGGGAATTTTGGATTTATGCCAAAATCAAATGGATTTGAGGCTTCACCAATGACAATTGATGGTTTATTTTGATGTATAGGAATTTTATAAAGATTTTTCAACATTAATTGAGGCCAATTGACTAGGCTATGGGTTCAATTTGGCGAGATTAAGTCATATGGTCAAAATTGGGGCTTTGACCCAAATCAAAATTGGGCTCAAATCATGGACCAATTGAGCTTAGATTTAGTTTATTTTGGTCATATAAGAAGTTAATTTGAGTTTAGGATTGGAATTGGGGTCAATTGAGACCCAATTAATGGAAATTTAAGATGGATTTGGGGAAATTTGAGTCTTTAAAGGGCAATTTGGGGATTTTTATTAAAGATGGTCAAATTGGCCAAATTGGGTCATGGGGTAGTTGAGAGAAATGAAATTGGGAATATTTGAAATTTATTGGGATTTTCTAGGAATTTTTGGAATTTTGGGATTATGAGCCCAAGAGGGGTATTTTGGTAATTAGGGGGTGTTTTAGGGGTAAAAAGTCAAGACGGGTATTTTGGTAGATTTGAGGTACCAATCATCACCAATAAGCCATGGACCAATGGAAACCCCATTTTGGGTCCGCTATGTAGTGGTTCTAGCCAGACCATAACCCTAGGGCTAGTAGATTTATGAGACCATCTACATGAGTATCCCAAAAGATCAAGGGATCTAGGCTAGAAATTTGAGTTCAGGGTTGTGAGTGATTGTGAGTGTAGATGAGTGTAGTGAATGCCTTAGCTCCAGACCAACACCCAGGGTCAACCCTAAGGTCTAGCAATCCTAAGGGTGACTCATCCTTAGTTTCCCCCACAGTGACTCCACCTACTGAGTGTTTAGAGGTTAGGACCAATATGTGGAACTTCAAGCTGAGTGGAGAAGGGTTTAGAATTTTTAGTTGTGAGGGTTTCATGTCTAGTTTTCTGGGAATAGTCAACAGGAAAAGTCCTATGGCTAGACCCTAGGCTACTAAGGAGGAAAAACTAAACCTCAAGCAAAAATGAGGTCAACACTCCCATCCTTTGGAAATCTTTGAAATTTCATAACTCAAAGTCCACTCTCCAATCCCCAGTGAGAGTCCCTACTTCTCGACTTAATTAAACACACACCTGCTAATTCCCCGGCAGAAACAAATCACACACACGAACCTGCACATATTTTCGGGTCTGTTGACTTAGAGTTGTATTGGTTTTTGTTGATCTCGTCGGTCAATGCCAATACGTGCGGTGTGCTTGCCCAACACACCACACATATTGGGGGTTCATTTGTTGACCTCACTTTTGGTTGAGGTTTAGTTTTTCCCTTTTAGTAGCCTAAGGTCTAGTATATGACTTTTCCTATTGACTATTCTTAGAAAACTAGACATGGAACCCTCACCACTAGAAATTTTTGTTGACCTCACTTTTGGTTGAGGTTTAGTTTTTCCTCTTTAGTAGCCTAAGGTCTAGCCATTGACTTTTCTATTGACTATTCTTAGAAAACTAAACAAGGAACCCTCACCATCAGAAACTCTACACTTATTTTCTTATTGACTATTCTTAGAAAACTAGACAAGGAACTCTCACCATTAGAAATTCTACAATTTTCTATTGACTATTCTTAGAAAACTAGACATGGAACCCTCACCATTAGAAATTCCAAACATCCTATTGACTATTCTTAGAAAACTAGACATGGAACCCTCACCATTAGAAACTCTACCATCTTCTTTACTCAACTTGAAGTTCCACATATTGGTCCTAACCTCTAGCATTTAGTGGGATCACCACGGGGGAAACTCAAGATGAGTCACCCTTAGGACTGTTGGACCTTAAGGTTAAACTTGGGTGTTGGTCTGGAGCTAAGGCACTCACTACACTCACTACACTCATATACACCCACATTCACTCACAACCCTAAACTCAAATTTCTAGCCTAGATCCCTTGATCTTTTGGGATTCATGTATATGGTCCCCTAAACCTACTAGCCCTAGTGCTATGATTTGGCTAAGACCACTATGTAGAGGACCCTAAATGGGGTTTCCATTGGTCCATGGCTTGTTGGTGATGATTGGTACATCAACTCTACCAAAATACCCATCTTGGCCTTTTACCCCTAAAACACCCCCAAATTACCAAAATACCCCATCCATAGCTCAAAAACCCAAAAATTTCAAAAATTCCCAGAAAATCCTAATAAATCCCAAATATTCCCAATTTCATTTAAAAAAATCCCAAAAATTCCCATAAAATCCTAATAAATCCCAAATATTCTAGCTTAATATCCCAAAAATTACAAAAATTCCCAAAAAATCCCAATAAATTTCAAATATTTCCAAAAAAAATTCCAAAAATTCCCATAAAATCCCAATAAATCCCAAATATTCTCAATTTCATTTCTATCAGCTACCACATGATCCAATTTGGCCAATTTGACCACCTTTAACCAAAACCTTCAAAATTGCCCTTTAAAGACCCAAATTTCCCCAAATCCAATTCAAATGTCCATCAATTTGACCTCAATTGACCTCAATTTTAATCCTAAACTCAAATTAACTTTTTATATGACCAAAATAAACCAAATCCAAGCTTAATTGGTCCACTATTTGAACCCAATTTTGAGTTAGGTTAAAGCCCCAATTTTGACCATATGACCTAATCTCACCAAATTGAACCCATAGCCTAGTCAATTGGCCCAAATTAATGTTTCAAAATCTTGATAACATTCCTATACATCAAAATCAACCATCAATTGACCTTGGTGAAGCCTCATATCCATTTGATTTTGGCCTAAATCCAAAATTCCCAAATTTAGCCCCAAATTGGCTAAGTCCCCAAATTTCACCCAATTGATTGTCTTAACCTCCAAATTGGCATCCAATTCATGTTGAAAACTCTTTATGAGGTCTCTATTGACCATTTACAATAGTCAATTTATACTTAGCTCAAGGCTAACCCAAGCTAGACCCAAGCGTATCCCAACATAACCAAATTGATTAAGGTTCAAAATTCCCTTCAATTGACCCTTCAATTGAGCTCAAAACCACTTCCATTCTTCACCAAAGTTGTTTCTTATGATCATATACACCAAATAAAATATTTATTTGGGCAAATTGACATGAATAGCCTAGCCCAAACCCAAGTTTTGGTCATTTGCACCCACTTGGATCGATGCACTAAATGTGACATAACCACCCTAAAGTCACCAAATTAACTCCACCCCGGCCTTTAGTTGGACTTATTGACCAGTCCAAACACCATGAAACCACCTAAATTAAGCCATGGACCAAAGGTCCCCTAAATTAAGGGATATTNCGCCTCACCCAAATCAAACTTAGAGGCCAACTCATCCAAATCGAATAAAAAAGCTCCTCTGCTCTTCACCTAAGCACCACAATGCACGCAAACTTATGCCCTGAGAGCCACCCCATGGAAATTTTTATAAAAACTAACCTCCCACGGCCATGGGAGGTGTGCTGAAATTTTCTTAGAGAGGCCTCTCCAAACTTCATCCAGAGCTTCCCGTAAGATTCCCTCAGTGCATTCCGACCATTTTCCCTCATCAATTCCCATTGTCGGAGCTCAATTTTGAGCTTGAAACCTTGCCAAAAACTAGGACAGATCCTAACACACCTCCACAGTCCACCAAACTCAAATTAACTTAACCCACACCTTCACAACAGTAAAAGAAGCCAAAACCCCATAAAATCTCCCTCCTAAAGAGCCTCTACCATAGCTCTAGACAAACACCCAAATCTGGCTGTGATTGAATTCCTACTTAAGCCTTACACCAAGACCAGCGACTCAATCCCTAGCCTCCTTGGACCCCAACAAACGTGACGAACCCCTCTGATCGAAGCTTCACTTCTCAGAGCAAAGGTATAAAACCTCACCTCATCCCGAGCCTATTTCGATTCTCCTTTTAATTAGGCTTAATTTAATTGCATGATTTTATAGATATGTTTGTCCCACTTAGATGAGTCCATAGGATCAAACCCGAGGTGATTTAGTTGAGTCTAGGCTGAAATCTTAGGGTTTTAGTGCGGACGGTCACGGGATCATTCTATCGCGGATGATGATGGGGAGTCGTTCGATCAAGTGTGTATCAAAAGAACGAAGGAGATCAAGCTGGAGAGCGGTCCGAGACATAAACCGCGGGCCGAGTCGGCAGCTACGTGGATGGCGGCGTCCAACCAGAGTGCGCCATGCATGCCTTCAAAGCTGCCTATGATCTAGTCAGTACACATGGTTTAAATAGATAAATAGGGCTTTTTCTTATTTATTCAAATACCCTTAACTTAGAAAATTCATAACTTTGTGTAGAAAAATCACAAAAAACTTTTTATATTTATTTAAATACCCTTAACTTAGAAAATTCATAACTTTGTGTAGAAAAATCACAAAAATGAAATAAAAATACCCTCTTGCTTAGTGAATAGAGGAGAACAGTGTGGAATAAATTTCAAGACCATTTTATGCATATTTTATTTTTAATTAATTAAACACTATTTAAATCATTTGATTTTCCATGCATATTGACACATCACCTTGACTTGAAATTTTGGCATGTTGTAGGCTCTCTGAGGGGAGATATCCTCTGATTTTTCCAAAGTCAGAGGAGGTTCATATACAGAGATCCATATTTTTCAAGTTATTCCACATTATTTCTTTAAAACAATCATGAAAATTAGCGTATTGATTAGAAAATCCTAAGAAAATTTTGGAAGGTCCACCATGACTAGAGAAACCCTTGGAAATAATTTCATGGGTCAATTCATTTAAAATAACCTTAAATTTTACAAACACCAAATCAATAAGATAATTATTTTGGAAATTATAAACATTTAAATGACTTGATTTTTGATCTCCACTGTGGCTTATGATCCAGAGAACTCATTATAAAAATTTCAAAATATTTTGAGTTCATTTGACAACTTAAATTGATTTTTAAAGATAAATATCACTTTTGACACTTAAATGATTTTTAAAAAATCAAAATAAAACTCAAAAAATTGTGAAACTTAGTTTTTGAGTTCTCTGTGATCAAGGATATTTTATAAAAATAAAATTATATTTAAAATAAAAAATACTTGATTTTTAGCTTATTTTAAATATTTAAATATTTAAAAATTCATAAAAATCTCAAAAATAATAAAACTCATGGAAATATTCTAAATTGATTCCTAATCACTTAAGAACAATTAGAGTATTTTTCCTGATTTTCTAAATAAAGATATCGAATTTCAAAACTTAAAAATAATTTTTAAAGGCTCAAAATGAGTTCTCACTAAAATAATTCTAATAAATCAAAGAAAAATCAAAAAAATTATAAAATTTGCTCCTCTGAGTCCTCTGACTTTAGGGAGATTTTTTAAAAATACAAAACATAATTTTCACCACCTAAAATATTTTAATTTTATTAAATAACCCAGAACATGAAATATTATAATAAATCACAAAGAATTCAAAAAATCATTAAATTTGGTTCAAAGGTTTAACTGGTCTAGGTCCACCTCTAGCAAAAATTTCAAGGGATTAGAATTTACCTTGGTCAAGTTAGGAATTTTCTTTGAAAAATCCTATTTTTTAAAATAATTAAATAAATTAAATTAAAATCTGTAAAAATCACATTTTCTCCTCTGATGTTTTAATTGACCCATGAATGAGGTAGGATAAAAACTTCAAAGTCATTACATTTTCTCCTCTGATGTCTCAATTAACCCATGAATGAGGTAGGATAAAAATTTCATTGAGAAATCACATTTTCTCCTCTGATGTCTTAATTGACCCATGAATGAGGTAGGATAAAAATTTCAAAGTTTATTTTCTCCTCTGATGTCTCAATTGAGCCATGAATGAGGTAGGATAAAAATTTAAAAGTCATTTGAATTGAATTTGACAAATTATGAGGTGTTAGAGCCTTAGGGGCAAATGTGTAATTTTGCATTGGAATTGAATTTGACAAATTATGAAGTGTTAGAGCCTTAGGGGCAAATGTGTAATTTTAGAAATTTAGCCAAAGTCATTTGGATTAAATTTGATAAATTATGAAGTGTTAGAGCCTTAAGGGAAATTGTGTAATTTTGGAAATTTTATCTTAATTAACATTTAGGCTTAATTCAAGGAGGAAAATGGGCAACCTCTGATCTTAATCAGTTTATTTGGATTTTTGAAACACAAGGGGTTAATTGTAATTATGAAGTGTTAGAGCCTTAGGGGCAAATGTGTAATTTTGGAAACCTTGCCTTAATTAAACATGTTAGGCTTAATTCACAAGGAGGGAAAATGGGTAACCTCTAATCTTAATCAATTTATTTGATGTTTGAAACCCAAAGGGGTTGAGGGAAAATGGGTAACCTCTGATCTTAATCAATTTATTTGATGCTTGAAATACAAAGGGGGTAAGGGGAATGGGTAACCTCTTATCTTAATCAAATTTATTTGATGCTTGAAACACAAGGGGTCAATTGGTAGAAACCAATCCCTCTTTCTTAATTAAGTTAATAAATTTTTTAAATCATTAAAAAATTGGAAGTTTATTAAAATTAAATCATCCTGGACTTAGGGTTATGACTTTTGAAGACAATAATTAATCTATTTAATACCCCTATTTTGATTTTCAAATAAAATCCAAATCATGAATCATGACCACTTAAGGCTTAACCCCCTATTTTGATTTTCAAATAAAATCCAAATTATGAATCAAGACCACCTAAAGTTTAACCCTTTTCAAAAATTAAGACAAACTTACCTAGACCTTAAGGGCTTAGTGGTGATTTAGGCTAAATCAAAATTGACTAAATGAGGATTAGAGAAATAAACATAATTAAATCAAACATCCTTAAAACACCACTAAGCCCAATTAGGTTTAAAAATTTGGCTAAGTGTTCAAATTACACTGACTTGCCTCTTTAAGGGTCACTAAGCCCAATTAGGATTAAAAATTTGGCTAAGTGTTCAAATTACACTAACTTCCCCTTCGCAAGTCCAATTAGGATTAAAATTTGGCTAAGTGTTCAAATTACAATAACTTGCCCCTTTAAGGCGTCCAATTAGGATTAAAAATTTGGCTAAGTGTTCAAATTACACTAACTTGCCCTTTTAAGGGTCCTCATAAACTAAATGATGATTAGAGAAATAAACATAATTATATCAAACATCCTTGAAACACCACTAAGCCCAATTATGAGGATTAGAGAAATAAATATAACTAAATCAAACATCCTTGAAACACCACTAAGCCCAATTAGGTTTAAAAATTTTGCTAAGTGTTCAAATTACACTAACTTGCCTCTTTAAGGGTCTTCACCCACAAAGTGTTCATTTTACACTAACTTGCCCCTTTAAGGGTCTTCACCCACATAATTCTTAAATTGAATGACAAATCATTACACTAACTTCTCCTTCAAGGGAATTCACTCACATAATTTTCAAATTAAATGATAAATGATAATTACCCCTTTCTTAGGGATAATTGAGACTTCAATGTTCACTAAGCATTAAGGGTATTTATAGGATGAATTATTAAGGAACATAATAAGTTTTAAAAGAACTCGGGATTTTCCACCAGGCAGCGAGAAAGTAGCATGGACCTGCTTCTTTCTCTAGATCTGTTGGACATCTCGGAGATCTACTAAACTTAATATATCTTGCTTAATAAAGTCATCTTTAATTAAACTTCTAAGGACCCGCCAAGATATGACATAGGGTTCAAAAATTATCAGAACTCTACTTTTCCTGCTCTTCATAAATGCCCTCACATGCATTTTTAAGTTTCAGGTGGTGGAACGAGAAGACTCACCATGTACGCTTTTATAGTTTATAGTACCGTCTTTCATCTGCCTTTTTCTTACATGTTTCATGCTTGCATTTACCTACATAAACTTGCATGTTAAGCATAACCATAACCTGAAACCAAAATTAAAATCAACCAAGATAAAACTCACCGCCACAACATTAAAAATATAAAACAACTCAAAAGTTAATCACAAACATCACACAAAACCACAACTTCAACTAAATTAAGATGTCTCTATCGGATGATCGGGAATCCCTCGGAGGAGGTAACCTACGGTTGCTAACGAGGCTTCTCACGGCTTAAATGAAATTATGAAACTCATTAAGTTGAGTTTAGTTAGTTCATTTGGTCTAAGTGAATCCAATAGAAAATAGTAGTGCCAGAACAAGGGAACCGTAGGATCCTAGCCGGTGTCGCTCTAATCAACTTTAATATGCCATCATAAAATTTAAAGATGATTTGACATTATAACTTGACACACTAGATAACTCGAACTCATCGCGGCAAGGAGCTTGGGACTAGCTTGGTGGGCAGCACGGTCATCTTCAACAGCAAAACCTGTCTTCCCCAGCTAAACCAATCTTCCTTCCTTAGACTTAAACCGCCATAGGACTTTGAGGTTGCTTGCTTTTGCAACGTAAATCCTCACCTTATGTTTAATACTTTGTATAGCCCTGCTATATAATATAAGCTCTAACTCATCTTAGGATTTTGAGGTTATCGTTTGTCACGACCTAAATCATCATATCTTTCAGGCTATTTGCGTGACGTTTCACACGAATGTAAGCCCTAACTAATAAAATTGGTAGGATGAAACATCTATATATTTCTCCTCAAAACTGAAGCCAAACATTAGGATAGCTTGGGATGTCACCGGGGTTCTCCTCTGGATCCATGACATCCCCTAGTTCTTCCTCCTTTGGATTTTACAATAAAATGTTCCAAATTTGAACCATTCCCTTTTCACACCTCTATTTCCGATCTCATTGAAGAGTCCTACCCTTTGAAATTCCTTGAAGATAATATTTCTTGGTTTTTATCGAGAGTCTTCTGAGGTGACTTTGGTCATTTAAGATGTAATTAACTATAAGGGCTTGCCCTTATAGGAAGCATGTTGCTTTGGTCATTTAAGATGTAATTAACTATAGGGGCTTGCCCTTATAGGAAGCATGTCCGAGGTGACTTTGGTAATTTAAGATGTAATTAACTATAGGGGCTTGCCCTTATAGGAAGCTTGTCCGAACGCAGCTTAATATAAACCCTATTTAATCCTTTATATTAAATAGAGGAACTTTTTGGCAAATACAAAGGTTTCGCAGACCAAACGGGCGTCATACTTTCCTTAGTTTATTTGATCAAGCCTCATCCTTAAGTCTTGTGTTTATCCTTCGGGATATATACAGGATTTGAGGTACAGTGCTCTTTCATTTTTAACTAAGAAAAATATGGGGTCAGTTTGATTTCATACTTCAACGTCCTTCCGAAGCGGGCGACGAGATTTCGATTCTGGTGACCGACAACTTCTTACGGGCAACTCCCCTCTAACCCCGAAATAACGCCGACAACATCCCAACCTAAGAAGTGAAGAATTGAACATTAGGAAGGGAGAACCCGGAGGATGTGGTATACCAACCTAAGAGGTGAAGAGTTTCACATTAGGAAGGGAGAACCTGGAAAATTTGGTATGAGGTGGGATAATTCAATGTCATCTGGATTAAATTTGATGAATTATGAAGTGTTAGAGCCTTAGGACAAATGTGTAATTTTGGGAATTTAGCCTTAATTAACATTTAGGCTTAATTCAAAGAGGGAAAGGGCAACCTCTGATCTTAATCAGCTTATTTGGTTGTTTGAAAGACAAGGGTTTAATTGATAGAAACCAACCTCACTTTCTTAATTAAAAAGATAAGTTAATAAATTTCTAGATTATTTAAATTTGGAAGAGTATTAAAATAAAATGAACCTAGGACTTAGGGGTATGACTTTTGAAGTCAATAATTAATCAATTTAATACCCCAATTTGATTTTCAAATGAAATTCAAATAATGAATCATGATCACCTAAAGCTTAACCTTTTTAAAACTAATTAAGACACTCACCTAGGTGTTAAGGGCTTAGTAGTAATCTAAGAAAATCAAGACTGATTAAATGAGGATTAGAAAAAAAACACAATTAAAATTAGAACATCTTTCAAATACTACAAGCCCAATTAAGACCAAAATTTGGCGAAGTGTTCCAATAACACTAACTTGCCTCTTTAAGGGTCTTCACCCACATAATATTCCAATTTAAATTACAGATGATAATTACCCTATCTTAGGGATAATTGATACATCAATGTTCATTGAGCATTAGGGTGTTTATAGGATCATTATTAAGCAACATAATAAGTTTAAATGAGCTCGAGGCTTTTCACTGGGTGATATGAGGGAAGAATGGACCTGCTTCTTCCTCTTAACTTGTTGGATACCTCGGAGAGCTACTAAGCTTAATATGTTTTGCTTGACAAATATCATCCTTAATTAAATTAATAAGGACCCACTAAGACATGACCTACGGTTAGGTAGGTCTTCAAAATTGTACTTCCTTGTTCCACATAAATTGCCTTAACATGCCTTATGAGTTTTAGATGGTGGAACGAGAAGACTCGCCAGGTATGCTTTTACAATTTTGAGCATCGTCTTTCTTGTACTTTTATGCTATAATTTTGTGCTTATACAAACTTGCATGCTAAACAAAAATGCCACCCTGCATGAGAACTAAAACTATCAGGATAGCCACAAAATTAAAACCAAAACTAAAACTAAAATCAACCTAGATAAAATTCACCGCCACAACATTCAAAATATAAAACAACTCAAAATTTAAATACAAACATCACACAAAACTACAATTGTAACAAAATTAAGATGTCTCTATCAGATGATCGATAATTCCTTGGAGAAGGTAACCTACGGTTGCTAACGAGGCTTCCCACGGTCTAAATAAAATTATGGAACTCATTAAGTTGANACCTTGGAGGAGGTAGCCTACGGTTGCTAACAAGGCTTCCCACGGTCTAAATGAAATTATGGAACTCATTAAGTTGAGTTACGGTTGCTAATGAGGCTTCCCACGGTCTAAATGAAATTATGGAACTCATTAAGTTGAGTTCGTAAGTTCATTTGGACTAAGTGAATCCAATAGAAAATAGTGGTGCTAGAATAAGGGAACCGTAGGATCCTAACCGTTAAGTTCATTTGGACTAAGTAAATCCAATAGAAAATAGTGGTGCTGGAACGAGGGAACTATAGGATCCTAACTGATATCGCTCTAATTAACTTTAACATGCCCCATAAAATTTAAAGAACTTCAACCATAGGGCCACCTGATTTGACATCATAAATTGACACACCAGAAAACTCAAACTCGTCGCGGTGAGGAGCTTGGAGCTAGCATGGTGGGTAGCACGGCCATATTCAACAGCATAACCTGTCTTCCTCAACTAAATAAATCTTCCTTCCTTAGATATAAACAAAAAAGCCATAGGACTTCGAGGTTGCTTGCTTATGCAACGTAAATCCTCACTTTATCTTTAGGCCTTTGTATAGCCCTGCTATACAATATAAGCCCTAACTCGTCTTAGGATTCTGAGGTTGTCGTTTGTCATGACCTAAATCCTCATATCTTCCACACTATTTGTGTGATCATTTCACACAAATGTAAGCCCTAACAAATAAAAATTGGCAGGATGAAACACATAAATATTTCTTCTCAAAACTAAAACCAAACATTAGGATAACTTGGGAAGTCACTGAGGTTCTCCTCTGGATCTAAGACATCCCATAGTTCTTCCTCCTTGGAACTCTACAAAATATTCCAAATTTGAACCAATCTCCTTTCACAGCTCTATGTCCGATCTCATTGAAAAGTCCTACCCTTTGAAACTCCTTGAAGATAATATTTCCTTAATTTTATCGAGAGTCTTCTTAGGCGACTTTGGTCATTTATGATGTAATTAACTATACAGGCTTTCCCTTATAAGAAGCATGTCCAAACCCAGCTTAATAAAAACCCTATTTAATTCTTTATATTAAATAGGGGAACTTGTCGGCAAATATAAAGGTTTCGCAGACCAAACTGTCGTCATATGTTCCTTAGTTTATTTGATCGAGCCTCATCCTCAAGTCTTGTGTTTATCATTCGGGATAGATACATGATTTGAGCTATAATGCTCTTTCATTTAAACTATGAAAAATATGGGTTCAGCTTAATTTCATATTTTTCTAAAACTAAATATATATGTAAATTAAAACGTCCTTCCAAAGCGGGCAATGGGATTTCGATTATGGTGACCGACAGCTTCTTACAAGAAACTCTCCAACCAAAAATAGCACCGACAATGTTTTATAAGCAAACCTATAGGCCCATAAACCATTATCAAGTCTAGCAGACCAATCAGTCTTCTTAGGATTTACCAATTTTTCTAATATTCTTTTAATTTTTTGATTGGATGCTTCTGCTAAGCCACTGGTGTGAGAATGATAAGTTGTGGTAATTCAATGTTTAATCCCAAAATTTTGAGATAATGTTTCTTTCATTCTACTTCTGAAATGACTTCCTCCATATGTAATGATAACTCATGGCATTGCAAATTTTGTGAAAATATTCTTTCTTAAAAATTTTGCTACACTTTTAACATCACAGTGAGGTAAGGCAACTGCTTCAATCCACTTAGAAACATACTCAACAGCTATTAAAATATATTTTTTTTCCAAAATATGGTAAAAATTGTCACATGAAATATCATCCTCAAGCATCAAAGAGTTCAAAACCGAAAGAGTAAAATTTAAGGAAATTTCATCTCTTCTAGAAGTATTGTCTACTCTCTGACATGGATCACAAATTTTTACATAATTAGTGACATCCCTAAATAATGTAGGCCAATAAAATCCAGATTATAAAATCTTAAATGTAGTTTTATCCACTCCAAAATGTCCCCCAAAATCTGATTTATGACATTTTCAAATAATTTCTTGAGTTTCTTCTAATGGTACACATCTTTGCAAAATTACATCCTTGCAGTGTTTATATAAATAAAGGGCATCCTATAAGGAAGATTTTGAATCATAAATGAACTCTTTAATTTGATAGCTATCTAATCCGTACCTGACCGACATTTTTGTAAATCGACAAATACAAGAATTTGATGGTGCTACAAGAAGATTTAATGTCCAGCAACGGCGTCCAAAGACTTGATCGCGACTTTATAGATGTGTCTGATTTGATTAAGATGTATAAATATTAATATTTAATAATGTTAAAGTCAAATTTTTCAATGCAAGTATACGTATCGCTCAAGTAATGTAGGGCTCTAATGGAGTCCCACAGGGAGTAGTTTAGAATTACGGACTAAGACCTTAGAAAAGCAAGACTTTAATCACAACAATGATGTTCAATTAGCTTATCTGTCACTAATAGGCAATTGAAATAAATAGATAATTTTAATAACTAATGATATAAAGTAGGGTTTATTTGTGATATTCAATATATAAGAAAGCAGCATTCTCTTTGTCAAGAAATTACAGTAAATGGATAAAATGAATTAATTCAATTTATATTGTGCCAAAAAAGAGCATTCCTATTCTTTACCCTTTGGTCCAGGCATAAAGAACATTGACTAATCCTATGCTTCGTTACTGATTCTGCGGCTAGGCTGGGAGGATATCGGCTCTCACTTTGGAGCTCCCACGTTCCCTTCACCTGAGGGCTAACATCTACACATCAACACCCAAATGATAGGACCGAATTGAGGATTTTATTCGTCATCTAAAATCTTCAAATCTTCTCCCGATAATAATATTTCCCTATTTATTTGCACCCAACTTCCAAGGGCTTTGACCTCCCTGAATCTTGGATGTAACATTCACTTTAGTTGTCAAACTCAACATTTTTTAACAAATCAATTGACCAGATTGAAAGTAAATTAAAATCGAAGTGAAAAGATCATCACAATTTCTTAAACATTTTCATAATTGGGCAGATTGAAAGTAAATTAAGATCAAAGTGAAAAGATCATCACAATTTCTTAAACATTTTCATGCAAGATTGAAAGTAAATTAATGAAAAGATCATCACAATTTCTTAAACATTTTCATGACTTCACCAATTCAAATCACAAAGTGAAAAGATCATCACAATTTCTTTAACATTTTCATGGCTCAACCAATTCAAATCACCGAAGTGAAAAGATCATCACAATTTCTTAAACATTTTCATGGCTTCACCAATTCAAATCACCATGCAAATCTCAAGACAAGGAGAAAGACAGAGAAAACTACTCAGATCTCATGGGAAAAACACAAAAAATCTCAAGACAAGGAGAAAGACAAAGAAAACTACTCATATCTCATGGGGAAAACACAACAAATGAGACAAGGAGAAAAACAGAGAAAACTTCTCAGAACTCATGGGGAAAACACAACAAAACTCGAAATTCATATATAAAATCAAAGTCATCTCCCCAAGAACACTCCTCGAAGTTCCTCTGAATCTCTTCCTTTCTTTACAGTACATAGAATTCCTCTTGGAAGTAGCAAGGAGGAAGAAATCTCTCACCTTCCCTCCACTCTTACAATCTCTCGAAGAATTCCTCACAATTGTTACACTCAATTGGAAATTCTATACACTAATGGTAACTTCCAAGGACTCTAGCACCCTTCTATATTCGGCCAAAATGTTCTTTTAAAGTTGTGGATGAGCTTTCCCAAGAGTTGCCTAAGCATCCCTTCCTAATTTGGCCTTATCCAAAGCTTGAGTAGGCATAACCATCGATCTCGCCGTCAGTGGGGTCAATGGCGCCGTCGGCGGGCTTATGGAAAATTTTGTCCTGTAGTCTCAGGAAAAACTCGTCGTCGGCGGAGTCGAGAGCGCCGTCGGCGGCCTAGTTCAAATCTCCACATTTTGGTCCTTTTCGCTCCAAGTTTGCTCCTTTTTGCATTTTTTTGCTCCAATGACCCTAGTTCATCATTCTTGCAATAAAAAATCAAAATACCTTCCTTTAAAGTGCAATATCATCAAAAAAATATAAAATAGGTATGAAAATCTCAACATATTTTCTTCTGATCGAAATCCCCCAAACTTAACTATTACTTGCCCTCAAGTAATTTTAGTACTATATAAAGGTTATGATCTAATGCAATAAAGTTTTAATTCAGAAATACTACAAGTTTGACTTAAATAAATATCATAGTGGGATTTTCAGAAAAAAATTCAAGTAATTGAATTAATTTTGTAGCCACGAGATTATCTAGTCATCAAGTTTTAAGAGTTCTAGTCTTCTATTTATTTCAAGAATGACTATAGGTTGTAATATTAAGTCACTTAGAATATTCAAAAGATAGGAACTTCATGAGAACTCCACTAGTAAAAGATCTAATTCCATAAGTATAAGTTGAGAAATGTATTTAATTTTTCCCTTTAGGTAGGTCTAGTAAAACCAATTTTTTATTAGGCATATCCTCAAGCTTCTCCTCACTTCCATAATTTTTTTTTCTCTCTTTTCTCTTTTCCATTTGGATTGCTTTCAATCCTATATATTTTTCTTTTCATTTCACGGATTGTTTTCAATCCTTTCTCTTTCCTTTTTCAAGTGAGGATTACTATATGTGGATAGCCTTTAATGATTTTGAGCTTCACTTTTCTTTCCCTAAATTTGAAACTCAAAACATTTCTTTACCTTATAAATATTTCATAGTTTTTACATCATTGAACCCCAATCTTTTCTTCTCAAATGAATTTCCAGATTCTTGATACTTCAAAATATAGTTTCCTTTACTTTAAAAAGTTAACTATAATCTTATTCTCTTATACTAAATATCTTAAGTTACAAAAATTAATTTTCATTACAAAAATATTTCTTTAAATCTACTATAATATTTAAGTAGTAACAAAAATATAGTTACCTGAATTAAATTCACTACATGAAATCATATAAATAATTTTTGAAAATATTGAAATAGAGGACATCTAATAGTTAATCTTTT
>JXCR01135443.1:48694-65699 GCA_002079205.1 Phalaenopsis hybrid cultivar
CATCAAGGGCGCCGTCGGCGGGCTCTATTGATTTTGTCCAAATTCCAAATTTTTGCGATTTCGATCAATTCCAAGCCTAAATGACATCCGTTTAATAATTATAGACATAATTTTAAATAACTAAATGATGTACTTAGCACATAAAAACTTTCACAACACAAAACATCACATTATATATAATTTCCAAGGGGTACAATATACGTTGCATAACACACCTAAGTTTCGTATTTTCTCAACCTCAACACCTAAACACTCAAAACGTTGAAAACAAAACATCCTATGCTTAGTCTCAACTATACAGAGATCTATAAGCATAATTCTAAAGCAAAACAAATATAAAGTTCAAATCAAAATACATAGATAGACATATAGGTAGTAATATAAATCTACTAATCCTCAGGCTCGGTACTCGATTCTCCTCTGAGATCGCCCATTGATTGCACATGAACAAAAAGGTTGTGGTCGGAATGGAAATTCTTTAGTATAATCCTCCTCAACTAATTTCATCCTCCTCATCAGTCGTATAAAATTATCTTCTAAATGTATAAAATGTTGGAAATGTTCATTCATCCTCCAGTCCAGATGATCGAAGAAATCAGAGATATTATTAATTGCATTCATGACATTCTCCTTCTTGATTCGGTGCAGGATCACCAAGGACTTATTAAGGACTAAGGGTTGAACTGGCAGAGAATTCTGAGATGATTTATCAACTATCATGGTCATGTCATTTTCATCTTCCAAGGTGGCAGTACCTTTTCCTAATTTTCATAAGACACTTAGAATTGACTGCAAAGTGAGAAAATTGTGGAGGGGTGTCCAAGCCCATAAGTTGATCCGTGAACGATCAGGCTCAAAACTGACTTCACAATTATAGATCCAATGTCGATCAGCAGTCCTCTTTGGATGCAGTAATTCAAAATGACACTTTCTTTAGAAACTTTACTGATCTTCATTATCGGTAACAATTTCGCAGAAATGAAAAATTGTCAATGTTTTGAAATGGGATTTAGAAGTGTTGCAGAAAAACTAACATACTCGTTTTCTCTTGTTTCCCAGTTGTCAGTTTCGTCCATTAAATATTGGTAAATCTCATTCATCTGGTTTCTCGTTGGGACAAAATTCAAATAGTGGCAGACAGGAACATTTTCTATCATATGTAATTCATTGATCCATGTAGGAGTGAAAGTTATCCATCTTCCTTGCACATAATAAACTCCTTGGTTGATTCCATGTAAATTTGCATAAAATTCTTTTACTACTCGAACAAATAAGGCGGCGGAAGTGTAGCACAACACTTCCCATCTTCTCTGCACTATTATTTCTTCAATATCTGTCGTGGGATTATTCAATTTGCGATTCACGAATCCTTGTTCTTTGATTAATCTTTATTTCATCAGCAACTTATTGAAGATTCACTGCGCTTCCGCACTAATAAACTTCCGTAGATTGAAAACTCGCATTCTGGGATTATCAGGGCAATTGGATGCCATAGGAATGGAATAGGTAGAGTTTCACTTCATTTTGAAGGGAAAACATGAACTAGAATTCGAATTTTTGAGTTTAAAAAGACTATTCCCTCCCAAAAACCGTCAAAAACCGCCACTTGAACACAAGAAATCGTCATCTCACCGGTCTCGCCATCGGCGGCCTCGAGGGCGTCGTCGGCGCGCTTCTGTATTAATTTTGTCTGGACTCTCGGGAAAAACCCGCCATCGGCAGCGTCGAGGGCGTCGTCGGCAGCGTCGAGGGCGCCATCGATGTTCAAGGAAAAATTTTCACAGTTTTGCTCTGGTCCGAATGTGTTCTAATTTTTCTTCATGGATCCAATTTTTAAGATGTTTCAAGGGTAAATAAGAANTCACATATTCAGCCCTACTATAATTTGAATGCACTTTTGAAGAGAATGAAGAAGATAGAGAAAGAGGTGCATAATTGGTGCAGATTCTTACGCATGTGTTTGAGAATATTTCTGAAATTTTGGATCATCTATATTAGATCTTGAAGGAACATATTGAACATATTAGCTGTATTGAAAATGGTTTCGTACGTATGTTCAAAAAAAATTCTTGAATTGGAGAGGATTCAACTAATTAGTTTCCATATTGACCCTATACAACTTGTATGTGCACTACCAATCGATGGGAGATATCCAGGAAAACAAGAGTGAAGAAGATGTTTGAACTTAATTTATGCACGGAACATTTTGCTTAGCAATGTTTATGTTAGTTTGTTAAGTTAGATTGCATTTCCTTTCTACTGTTGCATTATTTATGTTTATGCTTAGTATTTTGATGTTTAGATTTCAGAGTTAGGATGTTGGTTTGTTTTTTAGAGCACTGAATTTGATGTTTGTTGGCTTGAAAATTGTTAGTTTGTATTAGCACGGATTTTATATATAAATATAAGTTTTGTATTGTTTGTGAAAGTTTGGTGTTATAATGATGTTTGTGTATGCTTAGAAATTTTCATTTGAGTTAATTAGAGGTTGACGTAAGGCGGTACGGAGCATATTTCCACATAAACATAAATCTGATGAATTTAAGCTCTGGCGCATGATGCGTCAATTTACATAGCGTTGGCGCATGATGCGTCAAAGGCCCAAACACGCTAGATCGCTTAAAAATTTGTGAAATATCATGGACAAGCTCCATTTTCATTATTTGGGTCGCCTCCTACCTCTAAACCTTGACCTAGGGCTTCTTATTGAGGACAGTAGAGAAGATTTTGGAGGCAAAAAATTATAGATTTCATCTTCTCTTGGTAAAAGCTTCATTATAACTTAGAAATTTTTTATTTTCACTATGGATTTTTCCTACATTATGGAAGATCCAAAATTTGGGATTTTTGATGAAAAATCTTGAACAAAACTCATGATGAAAAGTTTCTTACCAAATAATCTTGCTTGAGGAGTTAGATTTTTTATTTAGTAATTTGTTTGAAATTTATTTGGATTTTCATAGAATTTCCAATGGCTCCCCGAGTTAAGAGAGGAAGGACATCTGAGGATTTTGATTTGCAAAGATTTGTTAATTTCAAGGCCAAACATAATTACAATACACAAATGGAGACCATAAGATTTGTCCAAGAACAGGCATTTGCAAACCCGGGTTTTGAAATTGACTACTGATCAAATCAATACTTTTTATGGGCTGAGAAATGTATTTTTTTATGAATATGCTGCATTCGTGATGGCTGATTCATCATTGGATGAAGTGCTTGTCTTTTTTACTGATGGAAGGGGAGAGTGGGTGATTAAGAATAACAATATAGTTAACTTCCCGGCTTCCATATTGACTGGCTAGTCAAAGGTATGGCATCACTTTATTTCTGCTAGATTATCATCAACGAATCACCTTGTCTCTGTTAAGAGAGATAGAGCTCTGTTGAACTATTGCATTCAGAACATCAAAACAATAGATGTTGGTGCAATTATAGTTCATCATGCTCGAAGTATAGTTGGTAGTTCTACAGTTAGTGCTTTGGGATACTCTGCTCTGATTTTCACTTTATGTTAACAAGCAGGAGTAGAGTCCCATAGAAATGAAGAAAGATTATAACCACAGAATCTTATTAGGATGCATATGATTCAAAGAGTTGAATCATTTGTTGAATCTAGGGGGGAAAGAAGGGATAGACCCTCTACCTCAGCTGCAGGGGCATTTACTTCTCGCCCTGCGTCATTAGAAAACATTATGGACCAACTCATGATTCAAAAAATGGACATAATTAATATTCAGGGTCAATTGGGAGAGATTGGAGTAATAAATGCTTATAATGATGAATATCAGCAAAGGAGAGCTCAACATGATATTGATTTTGAGAATGTTATGGTGAGACATCTTAATGGAGAGCCCAATGTGAAATTTCCTCCTTATTCCAGTTGCACTCCTTATGCTCCTATTCGGAATGAAGATGAGGAAGAAGAAGAAGAAGATGATGATGAGGAGGAGGAGGAAGGAGATGAAAACTGATACTTTTATGAGTCTAGTGTAGTTAGTTTTTGTATTTGTTTTTTATTTGTGATTGAAATGTGTTGTATTTTCATTTGAGAACTGTTGTAGTAAAAATTTTCATGTTGTTTTTTGGACATAATTGTAATTGTAACAGCTAACTTTTACTTTTTCTACATTTTTAGTATTTTTAAGTTTTGCTTTTCAGTTTTTCATATTTCTATTTTTAATTCTAAGCACATTCTTTAAAATATATTATGTTTCATTTAATGCTCTAAAGCTTGTATGTTTTTAAAGTTAGTACCTGCAGTTTACCAGAGCCTAGTTTCAAAATCAGAAATCCTCTACAGGTCAGTTTTTATTTTCATGCATTTACTATTTTCTATCACATACTAAATTTTTTTATTGAAACATTTTTAAAATTACTTAAAAACTTAAGTTTGGGGAAGAAAAAATTTTCTTTTGAAAAAAAGTAAACTAAATTTTATTAGTCCTCAATTAACTGTATTTTCAAAATTAATTTAACATCACTTGGGGATATTAATATTTAACTTTAAATGACTATACTTATGTTTATAAATATTATGGTAAATTTAGGTAAAAATTTTTTAATAACGAAGGCCGATTCTAAAGTTAAAGATATTTGGTATGATAGGATAAGACTATGCTTTTCTAGTTAAAGTGAAGGAAGTAATATTTTTGAAGTATTAAGAATTTTAGAGTTTCATGTAAAAAAGAAAAGAATGAGACTTTATGAAAAATTATAAACTAATATGAATTTATAAAGTGAAGTGAGGTATGAAGTTTTGCTTTAAGAAGAGGATAGTAAAGTTCAAAACTATCAAAGGCTATCCAAATATAATAATCCTCACTTGAAAAAAAAGAAAAAGAAAAAAAAAGAAAAAGAAAAGAAAGGATTGAAAAGATCCTACAAAATAAAAAAGAAAAAAAAATAAATAAGTGGGGAGATGCCTAATCAAAAATTGACTTCACTTGAATCAACTTAAGGAAGGAGTTTTATTACATTTTCTAAACTTATAATCGAATATTAGTACAATTCTTAGTAAAGTCTTCATGAAGTTCTTTTTAATATGAATATTCTAAACGTGCTTAATATGACAAATTGCAATTTTTCTTAAAATAAATAGAGATTCAAAAATCTTAAATTTGATTACTAAGTATTCTTAGACTTAGAATTTGAATCTAAGTTATTAAAGGCTTTTCTTAAAATATGTTATTCTATTAATTAAACTAAAGTATAGAAGTTGTAAGTAAATCTTTATCCTAATTGAGGCAAGTAACATTTAAGTTTGAGAGATTTTGATACACCAAAATAATATACTGTTTTAAGTACAAATTTTATGATTTTTTTTGTGATATTGCACTTTAAAGAAGGGTATTTTTATGTTTTTGTTGCAGGTATATTATTTTTAGGTATTTGGAGAAAAAATGACAAAAAAGAAGAAATTTGGAGCCAAAAGAGTGAATTTTGGAATTCTGACGCATGATGCACTGTTTGATAGAGGCTTGGCGCATGATGCGACAGAGATGACTTGTTGCAAAAAAAGGTGGTTGGAGACAATTGTTCTACACACTTATTGGAGTAATTTAATGCATCTAGATACTTTGGAATGTTCTTTTATGAAGGGATATGTCTCTTGGATCAAATGACACATTTTTTAATTCAAAAGAGTTAACTTTTGAAGGGAATTTTAAATTCCTTTTGAAAAGAGGCAGTCCAAAATAAAAGAGTGAGATTTTAAGGAGTTTTAGGGGGGACAAAAAGGAAAAGAAACTGGGGATGGCGTGAAAGGAAAGGAGAGAAGAAGAGGAGATTTTCTTCTTGGGTTGTAAGAGGAGAGGGACTGTGAGAGATTTCTTCTTCATTACACTTCTAAGAGAGAATTAAGTGTGCTTGTAAAGAGAGAAGGTCTTGGAGAGAACTTCTAAGGATTTGCTTGGGAAGGATTGTGAGATAAGTTGTGTCTTTTATTTCTTTTATTTTGTAAACTTTATTTTTTTTATAATGAAATCCTATGTTTTGTCGTATCCTTTTCATGAATTCTAAGTATTCTTCTTTATCCTTCTCCCTACTTTGAGATATTATTTTGTGAAGAATTGATTTTATCTTTTTTGGTTTTAAATCTCAATAATTTGTGATGATTTGAACTCCAATCATCATTTACTTTTTGATCTGACCAGTTGAAATGTTAAAACATGTTGAGAAACTTATGTTTTGAGAAGGGCTGTAATTTCTATGACAGGGGGAGAATCGCATTTGATTTCATGGGAGAGTATGTCATCCATAGAATTGAGTGCAAATAAATAGAGAAATATACTTTGTTGGATGCAGAATTGGAGATTTTAAGGTGACGGATTAAAATTCCAAATTTGATTTAGTTGATTAAAAACTAATGCTAGATTGTTAGCCCTCAGGAGAGGGAGTAGTGGGAGCTCTGGAGTGGCAGTCGGTATCCTCCTAGCCTGACCATAAAATTAGGGACCAAACTTTGGATTATTCAATGTTCTTTATAAAACTTGGAAGAGGGTAAAGAATATGATTGCTCTTATTTGGCACAAAATAGTTTTTATATATATTTTCAAATGATTTTAATTTCTTCACAATCCATATACTCTTTGTAAATGGGAAGGATGTTTTCTTAAATTTGAATCTTCTGTCAACAAAAAATTTTGTTTAGTTTTCATAATTTTATTTTTGAAAGTTTAGTTATTAGTTAGTTAACTCTGTCTTTCAACTACATTTTATATAGCATTCACTTTAGTAGTTAATATTCGAACTTCACACTTTACTTTTATTTTTGTATTTTTATATTATAAAATAATTTTAAAATTTTAATTATAGATTTTTCCAACTTCCCTGTGGGATCAATATCTAGGACTCTATTAGAGCCCTTTATTGCTTGAGTGATACGTATACTTACATTTATTTTAAAGGGGATTTGATAATATAAAAAAGGTCTTAAAGATAAATTATTTTCATAAAAGGTATTTTTGTTTTGATTTTATTGCATAATTAATGTTATATCTGCCGTGTGTATTTTGTAATATTGAAAAATATTTACAAAACTTATACAATAAATCTACCCGCATCAAGCACTATCAATCAAGGATGGTGCAAGCTCATGAAAATCTGTCTGCCTGAGGGGGTTCAAAGTTGGTGACCATGTACTCATTCTCAAAAGACTCATTCTTGCACACCACAATATAGGTGAAAATTTTAAACTAATTTGAGAGGGACCATTTGTCATAGAGAAGGTTTATTCAAGTGGATCTTACCAGCTGGTGGATTCTGTGGAAAAAGACCTATGTTGCGGGTTAATGGCCGATATTTAAAGATATACTACATGAGATGACATTGCTTGAAATAAACTTTTAAAAATGTTGCTCGTTCTGGGGTTATTTATTTGGCCAGCGTCTGTGACTGGGTCCAAAGTTTTGTAATAAAATTAACCTCAATAAAATGAAAATTTTTTAATTTGCTTACTTTAATTTCCTTCATTTTTAATTTTTAAATCTCACTAAATTAAATTAAATAAATAAAAGAACTGCACTTGTATAAATTTAAAACTTGTCTAATAACTAGTTCTTGTTCGTTTTGAATTTCAGCGCACTGATGTTTTTCTGTACTCTACAGAAAGATGTCGGGGTAGAAGCTGATTTTTGCTTTTAGAGATGGCTAGAATCTCACACTGAATGAGGAAAGGGCAGCCCAGGGTGGTATCATAGAATTTGACTTGGAGTTCAATCAGTTCAATGTAGACTACGAGGGTCCCCTAATGAGCGTAGTCAGCCACCGGGAGACAAAGGGGTTTTCATCACTGCTTAGAATCGCAACCAAAGAAGACTCCTCACTGAAGAGGAAGAAAGCAGCAACACAACAATATCCAATTAAAGGAACCAGCCATTTAGCATTCATGATCACTGCACCAATAGGGAATTTAGTCAGTGTCGATAAAGAAAGAGTTCCAGATGCACCGCTAAGAAGGACATAACGTCGTAACGCCAATCGCCGCAAGCATAGAGCTTTCTTACGGCAAGAGAAAAGATGTATGAAAGAAGTAGAAGTAACACTCACCCCTATTTTTCTGAGGAGGGCCTTTATGATCTATGCATGAGGGAGACTTTCACCAGTCCGCCCATCACAGAATAGGAGCCATAATTTTTCACAGAACAGATGCTGCCTGAAATTCCAGAAGAGCTTTGCAACGGTTACTTGATGTGCAACATTGAAATTCCTAGAAAAGCATCAACAGCAGAGGCATTTGTGGAATGCACGGGGTGTAACATCCTCCACTTATAGTGTTATCGTATCTTTGAGGAATATACAACTGCTGACACAGAGTGCCAAGAGGCTGCGCACCCGGATATTGATTCATACATCCCGTTGTATATAAAGTCGAGTCAAACCTACTTTCCCACGGATATTGAAATGAGGGAGCAACCCCAATGACTACAAAGGATTTGTACAATAGAACAAGAAAGAATGAGCATATTCAAGAAAAGAGAATTCAAATTTATAAATAAATTCAAGAAAATTTTGTCAACATTTTGGAAGGTTTGGAACTGCATGCATGAGTTTCTCCGAAAATGATGAGAGGAGGATTCTCAACTGCATATTCAACTTGAGGGACAAAGGCTGGGCCAGTCTATTAATGAAGAAACCCCACACAGATCCATAGAAAAGGATGAGGCGCAAAGGACAAATCACAATTCAGTGTGGTTGTTGCTACAACTTTATAAGGGATAGGCTAAGAAACGCCCCAGGTATCTTAAGATATGATGAGGTGGATACTCTGCCTTCCAAGATAAAAAGGATGGTCAAAAGAATGGTCAGGTGGTCCATACTACCAGCAGATTATATCCCGAATAGCTTCATAATCAACAATTATGATGGAGGTTGCATCCCTCAGCATATTGATCACCATGATTTTGTTAGGCCCTTCTGCACTGTGTCCTTCATGAGCAGAAGTAACATTCTGTTTGGAAAAGAAATTAATATTATTGGCCTTGGAGAATTTTGAGGATCTGTCCTGATTCCGCTGCCAGTGGGTTCATTTTTAGTTTTAAAAGAAAATGGAGCATATCTAGCAAAGCACTGCATCTCAGAAGTACGACACCTTGAAGTTTTTGTGAAATTGAGAAGAATGGATGATAGTAAGATACTACATGGGTTTCGTCAAAACCTTAAATTGGAAGATCTGCGCAGGTACGAGCTATGAGATGGTTGTGTCTCTAAGTACATGTGAAATGAATTCTTGTCCTCGAATGTGGCTTCATACGTTAGCTTGATCAGGAGCTCATCATAAAGGACAAAAAGATGAATGTTTCTTGACACTTTTTGTACTGCTTTAGGATACAATAGATATGATATGAAATTTCTCAAATGTGTTAATTAAATGTTATGACTCAGCATTTGATGCTTCTAAATGTATTCACCTTGTTACCTTTTGATAGCTTCAACATGCATTCAGTTTGTAAGACATATTTGAAGCAGATTAATGAAATTTTTTTCAGAGTTCACTATATTTGTCAAATTACTCTTTTGTGTGATTAATAAAAAGCCACAAAATAGTACGTTGGTTCTAAATTATAATGAACAAAGAACAATACAACAAAAGTTTGATAATGAAATTTAAATAAAATTTTTCTTTTTTTGAAAAAGTCAACCAATCAAAAGTAAAATTTGAAAAATAAACTTTGAAAATTAAATGTGATAAAGACAATAAGAAAAATGATAAATTTAATGAGTTTGTTCTTCTCAAATTCAAAGCTTCTCTCTCTCCACTTCCGCCGCACGAATGTCTTTGCCTGCATGAATTTGTCACAGCCTCCACGGAGTGTCACACTCCTCATGAAGTCTCTTCATTTATCAAATCTCAACAAAATTTTTATAATCACTACAAATTTCTGTATTCACAGAATCTTAGCCTTCCGGATAGACTTCGGTCCTACTCCTTTCTTAGCAATCTCAGCACCTAGGGTTGGTACCTAAACTATCATTCCCATAATATTTGAGGCATTGAGGATGTTATATCCTATACCGTGTGCTTTAGGAACCTTTCCTATCACAACCTTTCAAGCCAAACTCGAAGGTTGGTAAAAGGTTGTTTGATTCCTTCAAATTCCACATATTTTCCATTTCCCTTCCAAGATGTTTTTTTGCATTCATGAAATCTCAGAGTCAGTGCAGGTTCGTCTGATTCATTCAAATTTCACATTTTTTTCATTTCCCTTCTGAGAAACTTTTTCGCATTCATGAAATCTCAGGGTCGATGCAGTGTCTTTCGATGCCTTAAAATTTTACATATTTTCTAGTTACCTTTCGTGAATTTTTTTTAGCATTCATGAAATCTCAAGGTCGATGCAAGGTCATATAATTCCTTTAAATTCCACATATTTTACATTTCCATTCCAAGAAATTTTTTTGCATTCATAAAATCTCAGGGTCGGTGCAAGGTCGTCTGATTCCTTCAAATTCCACATATTTTCCATTTCTCTTTCGATAAATTTTTCCGCATTCATGAAATCTTTGGTTCAGTGTAGGGTCATCTGACTCCTTTAAATTCCACATATTTTCCATTTCCATTCTGATAAATTTTTCTGCATTTATGAAATCTCAGAGTCAGTGCAAGGTTGTCAGATTCTTTTAAATTACACATATTTTACATTTCCATTTCGAGAATTTTTTTCCGCATTCATGAAATCTCAGAGTCAGTGCAAGGCGTCTGATTCCTTCAAATTCCACATATATTCCATTTCCCTTCCGAGAAATTTTTCTGCATTCATGAAATCTTATGGTCGGTGCAGGGTTGTCTGATTTCTTTAAATTTTTTCGCATTCATAAAATTTTTCTGCATTGCAGAATTAAAATTGAAATGAAAGTTTTCTAACATTGAATTGAAATCGAATCTCTGTCATGACTTTCAGTTTTCCTGATGTTTACCTCTCAAATTCCCTTCCTTTTTCCCCAGTAGGAGTCTCTATTTATTCCCCAATGGAAACTTTCCACTCTTTTCTGTTATGTTCTGAGTGTGCTGACTCAGACAGTTGTGTTGGCTTTGTTGATCTCTTCAGTCAACTCCAATATGTGCGGTGTGCTAGCCCGACACACCACATCTATTGGGGGTCCATCTATTGACCTCACTTTTGGTTGATGTCTCGTTTACTCTTTAGTAGCCTAGGGTCTAGCCATAGGACTTTCCTGTTGACTATTCCTAAAAGAATAGAAACAAAACCCTCACTATTAGAAAATATAAACTCTCTTTACTTAACTTGAAGTTCCACATATTGGTCCTAACCTCTAGCACTTAGTAGGTGGAGTGATCTCGATTGTTTATATGCAACTGTATAACAATGTATTTGATTATATTCTTCACTTATCTTTCCTTACTTTGCAACAGTACCAAAAACTTGATCCTATAAAAAATAAGAATTTAACTTTTTAACTTAATATATATTGGGATACTATGCAAGTATACATATTGTTATCAAGTAATATAGGACTTTTTGATTAAGCCCCAAATATCGAACCCACAGGGATTGTTCACAGTATGCGATAATTAAAGTAACAACTTTCTACTTTAAAAATACAAATACTTAAACTATAGTTTTTTATCACGGGATTAAAATTTAAACTTTTTTTAGTATTTTTAATGTTTGAAAATGACATAATAACTTAATAAAGATAACTTAATTTTATGTAAAAGAAAAACACTGAATACTAAATATCTTTCTCCTTATCATGAATCAGTAATAAGTATAAGAATTCTATTGTGGAAGTATTCAAATGGTGTTGTTCCAAATAGGAGAAATATTATAAAGAACATTGGCTAATTTAATGTTTGAATAGTTCTGAAGACCGGTTAGGCAGGGAAGATACTAGCTCTCATTCTAGAGTTCCCTCAGTTCCTTCCACCTGGGGGCTAACATCTCGTATCAAAACCTAAAATAATAAACCAAGTTGGGGGCTTTAGCCTATCACTCTAAAGTCCTTTAACTCTACACCCTTTAAAGATTATTTTCCTATTTATTTGCACTCAATCATATGAACTACATTCTCATCCATACAATCTCATGTGATTATTTCCAATTGTTGATTGAGACAACACCATCACGATTCTTACATGTTCTCACAACAAATTTTAACAACTAGATGGGTCATATCAAGAAGTGAATGAAGTGCATGGAATTAAATCATCACAACTTCTTCCAACATTAAAGATTATTACTCTTTGCAACTTCCAGCCAACACTTTAACTACCTATCATTTTAAGGGGAAAGATGAAGAATACTACTCAAAATCCATGGAGAAAACAAAACCACTCTTTAGTTCAAAAGTAGAAATCATTGTCAAACCAAAAAGAAGTCTCAATTAACCAAAAGTAGTTTAAAACAAAGCTAAAAACTTATCTCAAATCCTCCACCAAATTCTTGAAGTTCCTTTAAATCTCTTCGCTTACAGCACTCCTAACTCTTAAAATAAAATTATAAACAAAAGGAAAATAAATTTGTGGTGCCTAAAATTTTCTCCAAAAGCTTCTTCATGAACTTCTTCAAGAACTTTTTTAGAACTTCTTAAGACTTTTTAGGAGTCCCCATTTTAAAAGTTTCAACTTCCTTCTTTTATAATTTTCTAAGAGGAGCCTTGGTATCTCTTCAAAATATGTCCTCATTTGATGTATTTACCAAGGGATGCCTCTTTTCACAAGTCCTTTAATTATATTTTCATCCGTGGTGGTTATAACCACCCATTTTTGCAAATAGGTGCCTCAAATTTCTCTTCAAAATTCTTCAAAATTCTTCAAAATGAATTAAGCTGTTGTCGGCATTATTTCAGGTTGGTTTGTGGGGAGTTGCCCGTAAGAAGCTGTCGGTCATCGGAATCGAAATCCCGTTGCCCGCTTTGGAAGGACTTTGAAGTATGAAATAAAACTGACCCCATATTTTTCTTAGTTTAAAATGAAAGAACATTATACCTCAAATCCTGTATCTATCCCAAAGGATAAACACAAGACTTGAGGATGAGGCTCGATCAAATAAACTAAGGAAAGTATGACGTCCGTTTGGTCTGCAAAACCTTTGTATTTGCCGACAAGTTCTCCTATTTAATATAAAGGATTAAATAGGTTTTATATTAAGCTGGGTTTGGACATGCTTCCTATAAGAGCAAGCCCTTATAGTTAATTACATCCTAAATGACCGAAGTCACTTAAGAAGACTCTCGATAAAAATCAGGAAATATTATCTTCAAAGAATTTCAAAGGGTTGGACTCTTTAATAAAATCGGACGTAGAGGTGTGAAAGGGGATTTGGTTCAAATTTAGAACATTTTATTGTAGAACCCAAAGGAAGAAGAACTAGGGGATGTCATGGATCCAGAGAAGAACCCTGGCGACTTCACAAGCTATCCTAATGTTTGGCTTCAGTTTTGAGGAGATGTACTTAAGTGTTTCATCCAGTCAATTTTATTTAGTTAGGGCTTATATTTGTGTGAAACAATCACGCGAATAGCCTGGAAGATGTGAGGATTTAGGTCATGACAAACGACAACTTTGGAATCCTAAGACGAGTTAGGGCTTATATTGTATAGCAGGGCTATGCAAAAGGCCTAAAGATAAGGTGAGGATTTACGTTGCATAAGCAAGCAACCTAGAAGTCCTATGGTTTTATTGTTTAAGTCTAAGGAAGGAAGATTGGTTTAGCTGGGGAAGACAGGTTTTGCTGTTGAAGATGGTCGTGTTGCCCACCATGCTAGCTCCAAGCTCCTGGCCGCGACGAGTTTGAGTTTTCTAGCGTGTCAAGTTATAATGTCAAATCAGTTGGACCTATGGTTGAAGTTCTTTAAATTTTGTGAGGGCATATTAATGTTGATTAGAGTGACACCGGTTAGGATCCTACGGTTCCCTCGTTCCGGCATCACTATTTTCTATTGGATTCACTTAGTCCAAATGAACTTACTAAACCCAACTTAATGAGTTCTATAATTTCATTTAAGCCGTGGGAAGCCTCTTTAACAACCGTAGGTTACCTCATCCAAAGGATTCCCGATCATCCGATAGAGACGTCTTAATTTAGTTGAAGTTGTGGTTTTGTGTGATGTTTGTGATTAANGATGGTGAGTCCTTACATATACTTGAAAGCGATCCACTCTGGCGCGGCGCAGTAGCCGGAGTTTCTAACAAAGTTGCCCTTTATGAGCAGCTGAATTTTACCGTTGTTACAAGGACCCTTAAATAATGCCCGGCTCACCGAGAAGTCTCCATCCGGAACCACCAAAGTCGCCGGCTTTTTATCGCCGCCCATAAAAGCTGGTGCAGAGTCAGTATGACCATCCGGCGCTACGCCAAAGCTCAGCACGTTTTAAGTTGCCATTGTCGCGGTAAAGAAGAAGTAAAGAATAAAGGCGGAGGTTAGTTGAGGTGCCATTGCGAGAGAGCTGAGAGAGTAAGAGATGGTGAGATAGTATAACCTTTTCACGTGAGTTATATAATATAGAGTGGAGGATGAAGAGAGTGGGACTGAATTATTGGTTGTGTAATTAAAGAGCAATTATAGCGTTAATTTGAGTCTACTGACAAAATGGCATTCGAAGTGATGCTAAGGTGAGGTTGAAGTAAAAGAAGGAAACACTTTTTTCCCGATAAACGTTCCTTGTAGATGCCATGTGGCATTAAATTAGTATTTGTCATCAATGTAATACTATCTTTGTTATGACGGTTAAAAAAGATTCGCAGTTTCACAATAATATGTGTTGCTATAACAGTAGTTAGAAATTAATCGAAGAGTTTCAAGGCGTTGGATTATTGTGCTCATCCTATTTAAAAAAAGAAATTTAACAAAAATAAAAATAAAATAAAAACTGAAGGGCCAATAATTTTTGTTCAACTTATGAAGAAACTCATGTTAGGCTCTCCTCTTTATTAAGCCAGCTAATATTGAACTGTTGCTCCACTTGATTAAGCAAGCGAATATTGACCTATTTTTTATGTGTGAAAAATTTAAAGTTTATTTTGGACTACTTATTGACAGTTTAAGGGATCTGACGAATTATTTATTGCTTTAGCGGTAGCAAATAAGTGAACAATGTTTCTTAAGGTTTTGAGGTAGTCACGACGGGCAAAAAGTTATGGCATAGTTCCTTTATTTATTAATAGCCAAGGACATGTCATGTCATTGTAATCAGTACATGATTCCCTCAGTTATTAATAAATTAGTAACCAACGAACAGCCGTCAAAAGTTGTGTTTATATGGAACCAACCTTCAAACCCCCTCATTTCACTCTCAACCATATGCCTAGCTTCGAGAGCCGACCGAGCGCTCTTGGATCGTATTTTCACTAAGGTTAACAATTTCTCAAGTTCTTATAGTCAAATCGTAAATAATTTCGATTCCAATCTTCGTCAAATTTTATACTTAACTAATTCCGTTTGTTTTTNGCCCCATTCATGGGTCAATTGAGATATCAAAAGAGAAAATGGGATTTTTCAAATTTAATTTAATTTATATAATTATTTTAATACAAAAATAGGATTTTCCAAAAAAAATTCCTAACTTGACCAAGGAAAATTATAATCCTTTGAAATTTTTACTTGAAGTAGACCCAAACCAGGGAAGCCTTTAGACAAAATTTCATGATTTATAGAATTTTCTGTGATTTATTAGAATTATTTTAATTTATGGGCTATTTAATAAAAATAAAATATTTTAGGTGGTGAAAATTAAGTTTTGTATTTTTGAAAACTCACCTAAGGTAAGAGTACTCAGAGGAGCAAATTTTATATTTTTTTGATTTTTTCTTGATTTATTGGAATTATTTTAGTGAAAACTCATTTTTAGCCTTTTAAAAAATTATTTTTAAGCTTTGAAATTCAATATCTTTATTTAGAAAATCAGGAAAAATATTCTAATTGTTCTCAAGTGATTAAGAAGCAAATTAGAACATTTTCATGAGTTCTTTTATTTTTGTGATTTTTAAGGGTTTTTAATTCCTTAAATATTTAAAATAGGTTAAAAATCAAGTTTTTATTATAAATATTATTTTATTTTTAGAAAATACCCCTGATCACAGAGAGCTCAAAAAACTAAGTTTCATAATTTTTTTGAGTTATATTTTGATTTTTTTTAAATTATTTCCAAAGGTTTCTCTAGTCATGGTGGACCTTCCAAAATTTTCTTAGGATTTTATTCATGATTATTTAAAAGAAATAATGTGAAATAACTTGAAAAATATGGGTCTCTGTATAGGAAGCTCCTTCTAGTCATGGTGGACCTTCCAAAATTTTCTTAGGATTTTATAATCAATATGCTAATTTCCATGATCTTAAATAAATAATGTGAAAAAACTTGAAAAATATGGGTCTTTGTGTAGGAAGCTCCTCTGACTTTGGAAAAATTAGAGAATACTTCCCCTAACAGAGACTACAACATGTTAAAATTCCAAGCCAAGGTGATGTGCCGTTATGCATGGAGAATCAAATGATTAAAAATAGTGTTTAATTACTTAAAAATAAAATATGCACCAAATGGACTTGAAATTTATTTCACATTGTTCCTCTTCGTTCACTGAGCAAGAGGGTATTTTTATTTTATTTTTGTGATTTTTCTACACAAAGTTATGAATTTTCTAAGNCGCCCTTAAGACCTAGATGAGTGTCTTAATTAGTTTCGAAAAGTGTTAAGCTTTAAGTGGCCATGATCCATGATTTGAATTTTATTTGAAAATCAAGATAGCAACATTAAATTGATTAATTTTTTACTTCAAAAGTCATATCCCTAATTCCAGGATCATTTAATTTTAATAAACTTCCAAATTTTAATAATTTAGAAATTTATTAATCTTAATTTTTTTGAATGAGGAAAGTGAAATTGGTTTCTACCAATTAACCCCTTGTGTTTCAAGCATCAAATAAATGGATTAAGATTAGAGGTTACCCATTTTCCCTCCTTGAATTAAGCATAAATGTTAATTAAGGCAAAATTTCCAAAATTACACATTTGCCCCTAAGGCTCTAACACTTCATAATTTGTCAAA
>JXCR01135443.1:80445-103393 GCA_002079205.1 Phalaenopsis hybrid cultivar
TTAATGTCTGGTAAAAGGCATTAGGTTCATTTAAACTTTATTATGTTACTTAATAATTCATCCTGAATATCCTGATGCTCAGTGAATATTGATGTCTTGATTATTCCTAAGAATAGGGTGAATGTCATTTGTCTTTTAATTTGAAGATTATGTTGGTGAAGACCCTGAAGGGGGCAAATTAGTGTATTAAGAACACTAAGCCAAATTTTAGTCCTAATTAGACTTGTGGTGTTTTAAAAGAGTTTGATTACGTTAATTTTTCTAATCCTCTTTTAACAAGTGGATTTCAACTTAAGTTCACCACTAAGTCCTTAAGACCTAAGNTTGCAGATGACAGAAAGAAACGTCAATGGGCCAAAGTTTAGCATGAACAAGAACAAAATGGAGTATCCATTAAAGTAAATTTTAGTTTGTTTTGGTGAAAAGGATCACTCATTTTATGTGTGAGTTCTGTTTTAATTTAATGGAATTTTTAAATCCAAAAGTAGAAAAGAGAACGTGTGAAGCTCAAAAATTCCTGAAAATTTTCATTATATATGAGGTTAATTACAAAATTTGGACCCGGTCGTAGACATATGGCCATATAGATAACCCTAAACCAATCAAAGTTTCAAAGTTTCAAATCAATCAGAGGTAAGCGGAGGCAGGCGACATCAGGCTGCGTAATAGGTTTTCAGGTATCGTCCATTTATCGGTAACATGGGTCTTTCACCTGAAAGTCCACTAACTGGTAGGCTCCACCTGTATAGATCTTTTCAATGACAAATGGTCCCTCCCAAGTTGGCTCAAATTTTCCACCTATTTTCCGGCGAGCATAGATAGGTCTCTTGAGCACGAGTACGAGGTCACAAATTTTGAATTTCCTTGGGCGGACCAATTTGTCATGGGCTTGTACCATCTTTGCCTGGTAGAGCTCCAAATGTTGTTGTGCTTCCAATCATTTTCCCTAGAGACTGTCCAATTCTTCAAGTCTGAGTTTTTTGTTTTCTTTGTTGTAAGTTGGTTGGCAATGGCGACTCTGAGAGATGGTGTCTGGATTTCTAGCTGTAGCACGGCCTCGGTCTCGTACACGAGCATATAAGGTGTGCACTGAGTGGGATTCCTAAAAGTCGTCTGGTAGGCCCATAAGGCTTCTAACAGTTTGTTATGCCAATCCCTTTTATTTTCATCCAGTGTTTTTCAAATCTGATATCCCATACAGTGATTTCTAGCAGTGTCTTGTTGAAAGCTTCAGCCAGACCATTTGCTCTGGGATAGTAAATTGTAGAGTATCTCTAATCTATCCCATGTTGATGAAATTGTTGATCTTTGTACTTTTAAAAGTTGTCTCAATGTTAGAGATTATTCTTCGCGGTACTCCAAAACGGTTCAGTCAGACCATTTGCTCTGGGATAGTAAATTGTAGAGTATCTCTAATCTATCCCATGTCTTCTGAACAAAATTGTTGATCTTTCATAGTAAATTGTAGAGTATCTCCAATCTATCCCATATCTTCTGACAAAATTGTTGATCTTTGTGCTTTTAAAAGTTGTTCCGTTGTCAGATATTATTCTTCGCGGTACTCCAAAAAGGTTGATAATTTGGCTTTTGAAAAATTGAAGGACGTGTTGTTCCGTAACCTCACGTAACGGTACTGCCTCTGCCCATTTGGAGAAGTAATCTGTAGCGGCAAGTATAAACCTGCTTCCTTTTGAAGATGGAGGGTCTATCAGACCTATTATGTCTGTGCCCCAACACTCGAATGGCCACGAGGCAATAGTTGGGTGTAGCACATTCGGAGGCTGGTGTAAGATCACCCCATGCACTTGGCATTGGTGACATCTTCTAGTTGTACCCATGTGTCAACACTATTTTTGGTGTGGGGTTTGCCCGTAAGAAGCTGTATGTCATTGAAATTAAAATCCCGTTGCCCGCTTTGGAAGGACATTTTAAAAAATTTTAGTTTTGAAAAAGATGAAGTCAAACTGACCCCATAATTTTCATAGTTTAAAAATTTTAGTTTTGAAAAAGATGAAGTCAAACTGACCCCATAATTTTCATAGTTTAGGTTAAAAAAATTTTAGTTTTGAAAAAGATGAAGTCAAACTGACCCCATAATTTTCATAGTTTAAATATAAAAGTTTTAGTTTTGAAAAAGATGAAGTCAAACTGACCCCATAATTTTCATAGTTTAGATGAAAGATGTTTACCTCAAATCCTGTATCTATCCCGAAGGATGAATGTAGGAATTGAGGGTGAGGTTTGATCAAATAAACTAGAGAAAGTTATGACATGAAGTATGAACACAAGAGTTGAGGGTGAGGCTCGATCAAATAAACTAAAGAAAGTTATGACATCCATTTGGTCTACGAAAACAATGTATTGGCCGACAAGTTCCCCTATTTAATATAAGGAATTAAATAGGGTTTATGTTTTGCTGGATTCGGGAAAAGCTTCCTATAAGGGCAAGCCCTTATAATTAATTACATCATAGATAACTGAAGTTACCTATGAATACTCTCGATAAAAATCAAGAAAAATTACCTTCAAGGAGTTGAAATGGTAAAGACATTTCAAAGATATCGGACTAAGAAGTGTGAAGGGGGATTGTTCAAATTTGGAACATTTTGTTTTGGAGTCCATAAGAGGAAACACTATAGGATGTCACGGATCCGAAGGAGAACTTCGGTGACTTCCCAAGCTATCCTATTATTTGGCTTCAATTTAGGAGAAATCATTTAGATGTTTCATCCTGCAATTTTTTTTATTTGGATTTACATTTGTGTGAAACAATCAGCACAAATAACCTTGAAGATGTGAGGATTTAGGTCATGACAAACGACAACCTTGGAATCCTAAGACGAGTTTAGGGCTTATATTATACAATATTGTTGTACAAAGGCCTAAAAATATGTTTGAGGATTTATTTTTCACTAAGTAAACAACCTCGAATTCCTATGGCTTTGTTGTTTTAAAGCTAAGGAAGGGATGTATTAGTGTAGATCCTCTTGCTGTTGAAGATGGTCGGGCTGCCCATCATGTAAGCTCCAAGCTCCTCGTTGTAGCAGAGTTCAATTTTTCTAGGTCATTTGATTATAATGCCAAATTAGGTGACCCTATGGTTAAAGTTCTTTAAATTTTATGAGGGCATATTAAAGTTGATTAAAGCGCAAGTGACCCTATGGTTAAAGTTCTTTAAATTTTATTATGGGCATATTAAAGTTGATTAAAGCGAGATAACCCTATGGTTAAAGTTCTTTAAATTTTTATTATGGGCATATTAAAGTTGATTAAAGCGACATCGGTCAAGATCTCATGGTTCCATCGTCCCGGCACCACTATTTTCTATTGGAATCACTTAGTCCGTGTCCCTATGGTTAAAGTTCTTTAAATTTTATTATGGGCATATTAAAGTTGATTAAAGCGACACCGCACTATGGTTAAAGTTCTTTAAATTTTTATTATGGGCATATTAAAGTTGATTATAGCGACACCGGCCATATAATTAAAGTTCTTTTAAATTTTTATTATGGGCATATTAAAGTTGATTAAAGCGACACCGGTCATTTCCACGGTTCCATCGTCCCGGCACCACTATGTTCTATTGAAATCACTTAGTCCAAATGAATTTACTAAACTCAACTTAATGAGTTCCATAATTCTATTGGAATCACTTAGTCCAAATGAATTTACTAAACTCAACTTAATGAGTTCCATAATTTTCGTCCCGGTACTACTATTTTTTATTGGAATCACTTAGTCTAAATGAATTTACTAAACTCAACTTAATGAGTTCCATAATTTCATCTTGACCGTGGAAAACCTCGTTAGCAACCGTAGGTTACCTCCTCTGAGGGGTTCCCGATCTTTCAATAGAGACAGGGGGAAGCCTCGTTAGCAACCGTAGGTCACCTCCTCCGAGGGATTCTCGATCATCTAATAGTTGGGAAGCCTCGTTAGCAACCGTAGGTTACCTCCTCCGAGGGGTTCCCGATCTTCCAATAAGGACATTTTAATTTAGCGGAAAACCTCGTTAGCAACCGTAGGTTACCTCCTCCGAGGGTTCCCGATCTTCCAATAGAGAATATTTATCGTAGGTTACCTCCTCCGAAGGTTCCCGATCTTCCAATAGAGACGTTTTAATTTAGTTGAAGTGTATTTTTTTTTGTGAGAGGGTTCCCGATCTTCCAATAGAGATGGCCTCGTTAGCAACCGTAGGTTACCTCCTCCGAGGGGTTCCCGATTTTCCAATAGAGACAATATTTATCGTAGGTTACCTCCTCCGAAGGTTCCCGATCTTCCAATAGAGACGTTTTAATTTAGTTGAAGTGTATTTTTTGTGATAATTCCCGATCTTCCAATAGAGACATTTTAATTTAGTTGAAGTTGTATTTTTTGGTGATGCTTCCGATAGAGACGTTTTAATTTAGTTAAAATTGTATTTTTTGGTGATATTTGTGATTAAATTTTGCATCCGATACCGTGGGAAGCCTCGTTAGCAACCGTAGGTTACCTCCTCCGAGGGATTCCCGATCTCCGATAGAGACTTTTTAATAAGTTGTAGTTTTATGTGATGTTTCTTCCCGATCTTCCAATAGAGACATATTAATTTAGTTGAAGTTGTATTTTGTGTGATGTTTGCAATAATTTCATTTAGACCGTGGGAAGCCTCGTTAGCAACCGTAGGTTACCTCCTCCGAGGGGTCAGTTAGGATCCTACGGTTCCCTCGTTCTGGCACCACTATTTTCTATTGGATTCACTTAGTCCAGCAATCTTAATGAGTTCCATAATTTCATTTAAATCGTGGGAAGCCTCGTTAGCAACCGTAGGTTACTCCCTCATTCCGGCACCACTATTTTCTATTGGATTCACTTAGTCCAAATGAACTTACTAAACCCATCTTAATGAGTTCCATAATTTCATTTAAACCGTGGGAAGTCTCGTTAGCAACCGTAGGTTACTTAATGAATTCCTATAATTTCATTTAGACCGTTGGAAAACTCGTTAGCAACCGTAGGTTACCTCCTCCGAGGGTTTCCGATCTTCCAATAGAGACGTTTTAGTTTAGTTGAAGTTGTATTTTTGTGATGTTTGTGACTATTTTCTATTGGAATCACTTAGTCCAAATGAATTTACTAAACTCAACTTAATGAGTTCCATATTTTCTATTGGAATCACTTAGTCCAAATGAATTTACTAAACTTAACTTAATGAGTTCCATTATTTCATTTAGACCGTGGGAAGCCTCGTTAGCAACCGTAGGTTACCTCCTCCGAGGGGTTCGATTCATTTAGACCATGGAAAACCTCGTTAGCAACCGTAGGTTACCTCCTCCGAGGGGTTCCCACTTTCTATTGAAATCACTTAGTCCAAATGAATTTACTAAACTCAACTTAATGAGTTCCATAATCTATTGGAATCACTTAGTCCAAATGAATTTACTAAACTCAACTTAATGAGTTCCATAATTTTCGTCCCGGTACTACTATTTTTTATTGGAATCACTTAGTCTAAATGAATTTACTAAACTCAACTTAATGAGTTCCATAATTTCATCTTTACCGTGGAAAAACCTCGTTAGCAACCGTAGGTTACCTCCTCCGAGGGTTCCCGATTTTCCAATAGAGACGTTTTATCGTTAGCAACCGTAGGTTACCTCCTCCGAGGGTTCCCGATCTTCCAATAGAGACGTTTTAAACTTGTTAGCAACCGTAGGTTACCTCCTCCGAGGGTTCCCAATCTTCCAATAGAGACATTTTACTAAGCAACCGTAGGTTACCTCCTCCGAGGGGTTCCCGATCTTCCGATAGAGACGTTTTAATTAAACGAACTTACTAAACTCAACTTAATGAGTTCCATAGTTTCATTTAGACCGTGGGAAAACTCGTTAAACCGTAGGTTACCTCCTCCGAGGGGTTCCCGATCTTCCAATAGAGACATATTAATTTAGTTATCGTAGGATACCTCCTCCGAGGGGTTCCCGATCTTCCAATAGAGACGTTTTAATTTAGTTGAAGTTGTATTTTTTGTGATGTTTGTGATTAAGTTTTGAGTTGTCTTATATTTTAAAATATAGTGAGGTATTTTTGTTTGAAATTTTTTTTTTTGGTTTTGGTTTTGGTTTTGTTTTGATTTAGACCGTGGAAAACCTCGTTAGCAATCGTAGGTTACCTCCTCCGAGGGGTTCCCGATCTTCTAATAGAGACGTTTTAATTTAGTTGAAGTTGTATTTTTTGTGATGTTTGTGATTAAGTTTTGAATAATTTTGAAATGTTGTGGGGGTGATTTATGCAATTTTATTTTATTTTTCTCATGCAGGTATGTCAAATGTTGTGGAGGTGATTTATATTTTTTTTCTCATGCAGGTATGTAAATACAAGCATAAATTATGTTGTGGAGGTGATTTATGCAATTTTATTATTTTTTTTTTTCTCATGCAGGTATGTAAATACAAGTGAGTGAGGTATTTTTGTTTGAAATTTTTTTTTGTTTTTGGTTTTGGTTTTATTTTGTTTTTAGCATGCAAGTGTTTTTTATGCAGTAAGTATGGTACAATCATAAAAGAAAAGCAGTAGAAAAGTTGCTGTAAACTGTAAAAGTGTACCTGACGAGTCTTCTCATTCCACCAACTGAAACTCAAAATGCATGTCAGAGCATTTATGTATATAGAGCTGGAAAAGTAANNNNCCATTAAGCCTAAATGTTCATTAAGGCCAAAATATCCAAAATTACAATTTTTCCCCTAAGGGTCCAAACTTTCATAATTTGTCAAATTTAAGTCAAATGACTTTCAAATTTTTATGTAACCCTACTGATAAGTTAATTAAGACATCAGAGGAGAAAATGTGGATTTTCACAATTTAATTTAATTCATATAATTATTGTCATGCAAAAATGTGCATCTTCAAAGAAAATTCCAAAACATGATCAGGACAATCCTTAATAACTTGAAAGTTGTATGTAAGCTAGCCATAGACCAGTAAGTCATTTGGCCAAAATTTCATAATTTTTTGAATTTTCTGTGATTTATTAAAATTGTTTGAATTTTTGAGGAATTTAATAAAAATAAAATATTTATATGTTGAAAAATATGTTTTATATTTTTGGAAAATCTCTCTAAGGTCAAGGAACCCAGAGAAATTTATTTTGTATTTTTCTGATTTTTATTTGATTTTTTAGAATTATTTTTGTGAAAACTCTATTTTTTAGCCTTAAAAATCATTTTAAGGTTTAAAAAATAGATATCTTTATTTTTATACCTTGGAAAAAAAATATTTCAATGATTCCTAAGTGTTTAGGAAATAATTTGGAATATTTCCATGAGTTTAATATTTTATGAGTTTTTTTTATTTTTTTTATTATTAAAAATAACATAAAAATCAAGTTTTTATTTTAAATAGATTTTTATTTTTATTAAATTCCCCTGATATCAGAGAACTCAAAAAACTAAGTTTCATAATTTTTGGAGTTATATTTTGATTTTTAAAAATCATTTAAATTTCAAATTTGATGGTCACTTTTAAAAATCAATTAAAAATATTAAATGATATCCAAATGACTTGAAATTTTTATGGTGAGTTCTCTGACTCATGAACCACAGTGGAGAACAAAAATCAAGTGATTTTAATTTTTGTGTGCTTCAAATTAAATCTTTTAAGCAAACTAAGGTTTGCTCAAAATAGTAATGTTTTGATTCTTAAGAAATTATGAAATTATTTCCTAAGCTACTCTGGTCATAGGAAACTTACATGAATTTTTGTAGAATTTTCTAAGCCACATACAATTCTCTATAATTATTTGAATAAAAAATGCATAAAAACTTTTAAAATTAAGATCTCTGTCTAGAAATCTCCTATGTCTTTGGAAAAATACTCAAATTGTGTACCTAGACAGAGGCTACAACATATAAAAATTTTGGGTTGAGATGATAATCCAATATGAAAGGAGAATTAAAAAACCCCTAAACCTAATTCATTTTTAAAAATAATTTATACATGAAATTAATGTAAAAATAGTTCCACATGATTGTCCTCTGTTCACTAAGCAAGAGAGTATTTTTATTTTATTTTTATGAATTTTCTATGCAAAGATATGGATTTTTGAAATTTAGAGGCTATTTTCTGAATTTTTTAAATACCCCTATTTATTTATTCAAATCGCGGGCTGACTGGATCATCAGATCCGTCGAACAGCCACGCGGCATGCTCCTATTCGACGCCGCCTTCTGAGTCAGCTGCCACCCGTCCCGCTGTATCGTTCCAAAGGATTATCCGGCTTGATCTCCACCATCCATTCAATACACGCGAGAATGGACGGCATCCGTTCATCGTCCCCAATGGGCTTAACCGAGAGCCGTCCATTTTAAAACCTTAATATCTCTCTCATTTCTTAATGGATTTTGATGATTAATTTTTGAAATTGTTCGTCTTGAAGAGACAAACACATCCATATGGTAAACATACTATGAAATTAAGCCATTATAAATGGAGAGCTCGCAAAGGCTCAGGAGAGTGAGTGAGGTTATACCTTTGCTCCAAGAGGTTTAGCCTCAATTAGAGATTCTTCACACCTTTGTTGGGTCCCAAAGAGCTTAGGGATGAAGCTTCTGGCTCTAGTGTAAAGCCTATGTATGATTTCGACCACAGCCGATTTTGGGTGTTGGTTGAGAGCTATGGTAGAGGCTATTTCAGAGGGGGAATTGATGGGGGTTTGGCTTCCTTCACTTTTGTGAAGGTGTAGAACCAATTTATTGGAAGTTTGGTGCTTTGTAGGTTCGGATTGAAGTTTGTCCTCGTTTCGGGCAGGAATTCAAACTCAAAATTGGATTTCTATGGTGGAATTGGGAGAGGGAAATGCATTGGAATGTACTAAGGGACTCTTAGAGAAGCTCTCTGAGGAGTTTGGGAGGCCTTGGTGAAAATTTTTTACCACACACTATTCATGGCCGTGGGGGGCATTTTATAGAAATTGGCCAAGGGGAGGCTTGGCTGGCCAATTGAAGGGTTAGCCTCACTGCTGAGGTGTTAAGTAGAGGAGCTCTCAGCTCAACTTGGGCTGAGGTGGCTTCTTGGCATGAATTTGGGTATTGGCCATGTGGGGGCTCACGGTTTTGGCTTTAGCTTGGGTTAAAGTGATTAACCAAGGGTTGGGTCATGGTTAAAGCTTATATTGAGCAGTAAAAATGGCTCCATAGAGTATTGACATGTGGTATAGCAAGTACTTTGATTTAACCAAATGACACCATAGGGTATGGACATGTGGTATGGCAAGTACCTTGATTTAACCCTTTCCTTATCCCTTTAAGATATTTTTTAAAAAAATTTACCCATGAGATAAATATCAAGCTTAACCATGGGTTAGTGGCTGGCTTTAAACTCAACCCTAGAGTCTAGGATGAGTTGTGGTAAGGCTCATTTGACCATACCAAGCTCAATTGGTTTGGATTTGGCCATAAGTCCATGGAGGTGCATATGACCAAATCTTGTGTTTGGACTAGGTTAAACATATCAATTGGCCCAATTAAATATGGCATTTGGTGTAAGAGACCATGAGGAACAACTTTGATGAAGGGTGAAAGTCATTTTGAGGTCAATTGGTTAATCAATTTGGTGGATTTTTGATTTTTGACCCATTTTAAGCATGTTGGGCTAAGTTTGGGTCAAACTTGGGCTAGCCATGGGCTTAGTCCAAATTGATTGTTATGTCTGGTGTAAAACATCATGATGAAAAACTTTCATGAAGGATAAAAGTCATTTTGAAATCAATTTGGTAGTGAATTTAATGGATTTTGATGAAATTTAGATTTAGACCCAAATTAGGCATATGGGGTTAATTTGGGTCAAACTTGAGCTAGCTTTGGACTAAACTCAAATTGATTGTTGTGTTTGGTAACAAATGACCTCATAAAAGATTTTCAACAAAAATTAGATGCCAATTTTAGGTCTAAGGCATTCAATTGTTGAGATTTGGGGTGTTAGCCAATATTGGGGCTAATCTTGGGAATTTTGGATTTAGGTCAAAAATCAAATGGATTTGAGGCTTCACCAAGGCCAATTGATGGTTGATTTTGATTTGTAAGAATGTTTTAAAGATTTTTCAATATTAATTGAGGCCAATCGACTAGGCTATGGGCTCAATTGAGTGAGATTAAGTTGTATGGTCAAGATTGGGGTTTTGACCCAAATCAAAATTGAGCTCAAATCATAGACCAATTGAGCCTGGATTTGGTTTAGTTTTGTCATATCAAAAGTTAATTTGAGTTTAGGATGGGAATTGAGGTCAATTAAGATCAAATTGATAGACATTTGGGATGGATTTGGGGAATTTTGGGTCTTTAAAGGGCAATTCGGGGATTTTGGTTAAAGACGGTCAAATTGGCCAAATTGGGTCATGTGGTAGTTGAAAGAAATAAAATTGGGAATATTTGGGATTTATCAAAATTTTCTGAGAATTTTAGAACTTTTTGGATTTTGGATTAAAGAAGGGTTCCAATGGCAGTTAGGTAACTTGGGGGTGTCTGGGGCAAAACACCCAAGATGAGCATTTTAAGTAGAATTGGATAGATATCCATTCAAAATGAATCATGGATCAATGAAACCTCCATTTTCGGTTCTTATGTATTGGTCTTATTCAGGGTATTGTGAGGGTATTGTGTACCTTAGCTCCAAACCAACACCCAGGGTCAATCCTAAGGCCAAGTAGCCCTATAGGAACTCTTCTTGAGTCCTCATAATGATCTTACCTACTAAATACTAGAGGTTAGGACCAATATGTAGAATTTCAAATTGAGTAAAGAGAAGAGTTTTGAGTTTCTAATGGTGAAGGAACCTTGTCTAGTTTTCTAAGACTAGACAGTAGGAAAATCCTATGGCTAGACCTAGGCTACTAAAGAAGTTTCTAGACCTCAACCAAAAGTGAGGTCAACACCATGCAATCGAACATCATTGGTGGTCAATAATATCTGAGTCTTTTGATCTTCATTTTCATTTTTGGTCCCGACTGGTGAGCGCCACACAATCCACATGTACCTCTTTGACAATATTCTGTGCCTCGGCTCTGCTCAAACACCGTAGCCACATTTGTCAAACGAATCTTCTATAGAGAACATTTTCCACCAGAGCGTAAGACATAGCCCTTCTTGTGATGTGGTGTGTCTTATACTTATCCTCTGGCAACTTTCCAGTATGCAAATATTCTATTAATGGCTTGCGCCAATCTTCGTTGATGTCTGCAACTGTATTCACTATTTCTTAATTTCCAAGCTTGTGTAGAGTTTTGAAGTCATTTCAAGACAAGACTCGTCTTCCTTGCACCGTGACTTCGATGGAATCCTCCGGGGGACACGCCATTTCCTTAGCTAGTTTTGCTAGAGCGTCGGCATGAGCATTATCCCCCCGAGGAATCCGATAGAAAGTCACGTAGGGGACCTGCTCCAAGAGCTTCATCGCATACTGATGGTATTCTGTTAACCTTGGTTTTATAATTCTGTATTTTCCGGCGACTTGTTGGATGACAAGTTGAGAGTCGCCATAAATGACAACGTTTGTTATATCTATTGAAATTGCCAATTCCAATCTGGTGATTAAATCTTCATATTCTGCTTCATTGTTGGTGCACGAATCTGTCAGGTGGTATGAGAACCTCAACATACCCGTTATCTGACGTAATAAAGATCAAATCGATCCCTGCCTTGCCTGGTATAACTGTGCCTGATCCCTTGTCTTTCCTGGCTGACGAAGCGCCATCGAAGTACATTTGTCAGTGTTGCGCACTAAAAAATTCCATCTGTAGTATCTGCTTGTCTGGTAACTCGTCGTTCAGAGAGGACCCAGCTGGCAGTGGGTGTGCAGCGAGAAAGTCTGCTAAAATTTGTCCTGTGATAGCACGGATGGGTATAAAAGTTATATCAAATTGCAATAAGATCATTGACCATCTCGCTAAACGTCCGGAGAGTGTTGTTCAGGTCATCAAATATTGCAATGGATTAACTTTCAAAATTAGGGTGATCCAATGAGAAAGCATGTAATGTCCAAGCTTTTGAGCAGCGAAAATTAGTGTCAGACAATGCTTTTCAATAGGTGGATACCTTGTCTTCATTGGTATTAGACGATGACTCAAGTAGTAGAGCGCATTTTCTTTTCCCTCCTCGTTGATTTGGGCTAAGAGTGCTCCAAGAGAGTCATCTAAAGCCGCGGTATAAAGTATCAACAGTTTCCCTGGGATAAGGGCTGACCAAACAAGATGTGTCATTAAATATTGTTTAACGTCCTCAAAGGCCCGCTGACATTTCTCTTCCCAAATAAATTTGGCATCCTTTTTTAATTAATGTCGAGAAAGGCTGACACCTAGTCTCAGATATGCCAACATCCCGTGGAAGGAACGTAGCTGTTTCAAGGTTTTAGGAGGAGGCGTCTCATATATGCCAACTTCCCCTGGAAGGAACGTAGATGTTTCAAGGTTTTAGGGGGAGGCATTTCTAAGATAGCTTTAATCTTATCTGAGTCAATCTCGATTCCCCGATGACGGACAAGGAATCCTAGAAATTTCCCGGAGGTGACGCCAAAGGCGCACTTTATGGGATTCATTTTAAGGCCATATCATCGTAACCGTTCAAACACGATCCTCAAATTGTACAAATGGTCTATTTTTTGTTTACTTTTGATGACCAGATTATCCATATAGCATTCTACTTGATTGTGAATGAGGTCGTCAAAAATCTTCATCATTGCACGCTGATATGTCGTTTCGGCATTCTTTAGGCTGAACGGCATCACTGTGTAGCAGAAAATTCCAATCGGTGTTCTGAAAGCTGTGAGCACTGCATCCTCGGGAGCCATCTTAATTTTGTTATACCCTAACGATCCGTCCTTGAAGGAGAAAATTTCATGTGTCGAAGCGATGTACACCATCATTTCTGGTATAGGTAGTGGAAACTCGTCTTTTGGACATTCCGTGTTCAAATCTCTGAAGTCGACACAAACGCCGATCTGTCCATTTTTCTTTTTAACCAGTATAATATTGGCTAACCACGTGGGGTACTGCTCCTCTTTAACAAAGTTGGCGTCTATCAACTTTTTACCTCTGTGATGACTTGTTGTTCTATCTCAAGGCGCATTCTCCTTGGAGCTTGTTTTACTGGGGTTACATTCTTGTCCACTCCAAGTTTATGGACTGCAACCTCTACTGACAGCCCTGGCATTTCATTGTAGCTCCATGCAAAGAAATCTTTGAATTTTGTTAATAGTTTGACCAATTCTACAGATTCTTCGTCATCAAGTAGAGAACTTATAAACGTGGGTCGGGGTCGTTCTTCAGTCCCGAGGTTAATCTCTTTCAATTCATCGATAGTGGATTTAATTTCTTCCTAAAATTCTGGCAAAGCATCTTCTATTGGTTGATTAGCAGAGTCATCCTCCACATCGAGGCAATCCTCTTCTGACTCCTTAATAACAACCATGCAAAATTCAGAATCATCGATTGGTCTCACTGTACCAAATCCGAGACCTTCTTTTGAATTGGGAGCTCGACTTTTAGTATTCCACAATTTTTCAAAAAGTTGAAATTTATCTTTTGGCATTTGTTTTGGTAACCGTCCCTATTCAATTAACTTCTGAACACAAGGCGAGAAGTAACCAAAAGGCGATTCCATTAATTCATTAGAATCAACATCCGAATTTACATGTTTTTCAAGCTCAGTAGAGGTAGAAGCGTGGTAAAATTTGATCGACTTTGAACCAAAACTACGAACTTCCTTGACCTCTAAACTCTTGACTTTTTGAAGGAGAATCGGAGTGAGGGTCATAGTATCCACATAGTGGTTTATCCGATCATACATTGTTTCAGTTTCATATTCTCTATATCTTCTACGGATATCTCGTACTGAGGCTTCTTCTGCTTTGTGATCATTACCTCATCTTCAGAACTGTCTTCATTAGTTGGCCTAGTCCGTTCAACAATTAAATTGATCTTTCCTCGTCCGCGTCCCTGGCCTCGACCTCGGGTTGCGTGAACTAGAAGAACCTCCACAAACTCGTCGTACGGGAGTGGTAGAAGGTTGTTGAAGCAGAGTTGTATGGCCTCCTTTTTTTGATTCTCCCGAATCTCTATCTCTGTTTGTCAAAATTTCGCGCGAGAAGACAGTCATCTTTGGAGGTGCGTAGTAGGCAGCATCTTCATGGATACCAACTTCATGCACTGAAAATGGTTGTAGATCTCCCTTGATGCAATTTTCTTGACCATCTTTGTGGTATTTAATGCACTGGTGTAGGGATGATGGAACCATATTATGCTCATGAATCCATGGTTGACCCAATAGAGCGTTAAAAGAGGTCTCTGCGTCCAATGATATGAAATTTAACGGTTGCTACGAGTTCTCCGACCTTCATAAGTAATGAAATTGATCCAAGGGCTCTTTATCCCTTTTGATTGAATCCTCTTAACATCATCTTATCGGGGATGAGCTCTTGAACGTCGAAGTCTAAATATGCTAACGTCCGTAGACTCATAAAGTTAAGAGATGCTCCATGATCTACTAAAACTTTGGATAACACAAATCTGCCAATGTTGACAAAGATGTAGAGCGGACGGTTGTGGGCGACGGTACCGAGCAGCAAGTCTTCATCTGTGAAGGTTACCCTTGACTGTTCTCCCAACGAGCAAACTTTATCTGAGGATGTGCTAGCCAACTAAGCTAAGCAAATTTCTGGATCTAGCAAAGCTATAACCCGAGATTCTTTCATCTCCTTTGACAGGATCAGAACATCGTAGATGCTTAGTCTGGCAGGCAACTTCCTAAGATGAGCTAGCACGTTGTAGTCTACTTTGTAGGGTCCTCTGATTTTGTCTTGATCATGCGGCTCTTCCATTGACGGAGGTGGGGGTACCTCTTCTCGAGTCAGTATCTATTTTCCTTTATCTGTTGGAGCTGTTCTTGGTGGTAACAGTTTCCCACTCCTCAAGTTGACTTTGGTGATCCCTTCTTCTTGAGATATCATTGTTGAATCTTTAGGTGTCTTTTCCTCTTCATCGAAGATATCTAAGTTGATGGCAAATGATGCACCATGATGTTCAAGAGTTGGTCCTTCGTTGTCGGTGCTGTCATAAGCGGTATCATTGAGTTTTTCTTTGGCCTTGACAACGAGTTCATCGGACTCAAGTACAATTTGAGGATCATTTTGGGGATCGAGATCACAACTAGCTTGGTCATAATCAGTCACGTTATTACCAGAAATAGTCAAAACGTAGCCGAAATCACAACCATTATATTCATAAGACTCCAGAGGGACAAAAACATAATCATACAAAGTCAAAGGTTCGAGGATTTTCTTCCTCAAATCTGAGACAATCAATCTAGTAGAGGCAGCCCCTATCCTACCCTCCGTGCTATCAATCTTGGCAGCGATGCACTTCTTTTTCTTATTCTTTATCCTTAACGATGACGGATTTTCTGGCAAAATCTTCATCTCGGGCTCGGTATGCTGCAGACTTTGAATGGAGGCTTGTTTTGATGCAGACTATAGCTTGTTCAGTATCTTCTTGGATGATCTGCTCCATACCTCATTCCATCCTTCTTCGGTATTTGTAGAAGCTTGTTTCAATGAACCCTGTATGTGATTGAGGACCCTCTTGAGTTCATCCCAAGTTGTTGGTATTTGTAGAAGCTTGTTTTGATGAATCCTGTATTTGATTAAGGACCCTCTTGAGTTCATCCCAAGTTGTACTCCATCCTCGCTCTGACATATGAATCAATCAGGGAAATTGACTCAGCTGAAATCATGTTTATGGAACCTTTTTCAGGTTCTCTCAAATACTCCTTCAGGATTGTTATATTCTCTTCCTTGAGGTTCTTCTCGAGCCAGTCTTTAAAGATGAAACACTTGTCTATAGTGTGCCCAAGCAACCGGTGGTATGGACAATAATTTGGTTCATTCTTCTTATCTACCTCTTTGGGTTTTTTTGGATCAGGCAGTTTAAATTTTGGTTTCTTCATCAAGCTTTTGAATATTTTAGGTACAGCTTCATCTTTGAAGGAATAAACAACTTTCTGTCGCTCTAACAGGGATATTCTTTTACCCGTTGTTCGAGGTGATCCCTCCTGAGACAGCCGTTGATTGGATTGGCTGCTCTGTTTCTCAGAGTACTGTGACGAAGACTGACGAAAATCTTTTGCATATATCTTGATAGGCTGCTTTCCTTTGTTGACAGTTGCGACTAACCCTGATTTCTTTTCGAACACTCTGGTCACCTTAGCCTTTTTGTGCGGCTCCATGTGCTTCATTTCTTCTTGAAGACTGCTGGCTTTACTGAGTAGCTTCTCGAAGGATTTGATGGTGAGTCCCTTAAGCATGAAAGCTACTGGCCCATGAATGCTTTTGAGTACAATATCAATCGCTTGATGTTCCTGTAGCTGAGGTTCACATTTCATGCTAAGGTTTCTCCACCCAAATTATAGTCTATCAAGGTTTCACTGGGTTTCTGCTTCTCCGTCATGAGCTCTGCAATTGACACATGATGTTGCGCCCCGATAAATCTCTTCACAAATAATTGTTCCAACTCAGAAAATGTTTTAACTAACCCGTTGGGCAAGTCAGCGTACCAGTCGAAAGCAATCCTTGACAAGCTGCTGACAAACTGCTGGCAGAGTAGAGCTTCGTTATTTCTCGTGTTTCCACAATTGGCCCAAAAATGTGTTATGTGATGTCTGGGATTTCCAGTCCCATTGAATATCTTGTAGTTCGGGATCACAAAACTCTTGGAGAAAGGGACGGCATCGAACTCCTCTGGGTAAGATCTACCCTTTAAAATTGATGCACCGCCCTTGGACTGGGCTAAGGCCTCCCGTACTTGTTCAACCATTTGCTTNATAGGAGGATAACCCTACGCAGCTCATCTACGGCGTTCTCTTTAGGGTGAGGTGAGCCTCGCGCGCAGATGTGGTAGCTCTAGTTTTGATCACATAGACATCCATGAAATCTTCCTCCAAGTAATCATTGTAATCAAAATCCTCATTGTCACTATTGAGGGAAACTCCATGCTCTCGAGCTAACTCAGAAATCTCGACTCTGAGTTTCTCAACTTTTTCCTCAATTATCGATTCCTTGGTTGCTTTAAGATCTGGAGGACCCTGATAGAAGTCCTCAACTTGTTCCTCCATCTCGCTGGCTATTGTCGTGACGATGTTAGATATTTCAGGCACTGGTTTTACTTCCTGTCCTGTAGGCTCACTGAACGATATCGGTGCAGCGACCTTGGGTACCCTTACCCTCTTCTTCTTCAACGATGATGCCTCAGGACGCGACGTCCTAGTAGAAACACTGGTATGTCGAGGGAAGGTATGCTCCTCGTGGTGTAGACCGGCTACAGTGTCAGGTAATCATCTTGTCTTTCTTTCTGTAATTGCAGGAATGACTGGTAAACTTCTCGGACCCAGTCTTAACTTAATCGGCCGGCGACCTGCGATCCTGGTGGTGGTATGGTCAGTGGAGGCTATAGCAATATCAACTCGGTTTCCCAAACAAAACCAGACGGGAATACGGGTAGGTGACTTTATAATTGACTTATGAGATTTTCCAGCGGACTTAATATCCTTCAAATTTTCATTCTTCATATAAGGGGAGATTGCATGTCCTTCTTGTTTAAGTAATTCACTAACCGAACATCCTTCTTTAGCAGCAAGCCTTCTGAAGACAGCACTAACTCGGGTGATGGGGATGAATTTCTTTCCCTCCTCACCATGTCCATGAGGTGATGGTAATGCAGCAGCAATCTTTTGGATACTCTCATATCCATCAGTATCTGTCAGAGGATGGAATCTACTCTTTTGTAGGAGTGGATAAATCTCTGGTAGTACCTCTTCAACTTGATGAGGCTCCTCCTCAACAGGTGTGTTTTCAGGAGCTTGGGCTTTGATGGCCCTCCGAACTCTTCTATTGTGGTTTCTTTTTTGAGTTCAGGTCAATGGTACTGTCCCTGAGCTTGACCCGATCTCAAACACGGGTGGTGGAACAGTTAATCCTCCAGTCAAATCTTCAACAACCATCACTTCTTTTTCCTTAGCAGTAGCAGGGATAGCAGGCTTGATGACAGTAGCTTTAGCCTTCTTGCAGGTAGGGAAGTCCTGAAGGTAGTTCAAACTGAAATTTGCAGACGGCTCTTGAACTTCCGAAGCAGCGATCTTCATTACCACGAATGGGGCTTTCCCGAGGATAACCTCGAGGTCTTCAAATCCAGCTCCGAACTTGATGGTGGGTGCAACATTACGGGCGCTGCGGTCGGTTGCTAGGTTGCAGGAAAAGGTCAGCGTTGGGTAGGCCATTGTAGCGGGCTTTAAAATAGAAATTTTTAGGGTTAGTATGACAAAAAACCTCGAAATCTTTAGTGCAAGCACTAAAAATAGAGGTTAATTTGTAGACCGGGCGGGTCTTAATCTACAGGTAATTTTAACATCTTTGTTTAAAAAGGTGTAAAATTTAATTAATATTTTAAAGTGCGCGCAGCACAACACGATTTGGTTTAATTTACCAAATAGCGGCTCAAATCTGGAAGGGAGATGTAAAAAATTTTAGGCCCCAGTGTGGGACCCAATTAGTGGCAGAAAATGCCCAGGTGAAATTAGTCCACCGACACACCTATTGGGGGTCCAACCCCACAAAAAAAATTTTAAAAATCCTTAATGGCCTTCTGAACCCCTCTGTTCAAAGATGGTTGAACAGCTAGTCCTGAAGTCCACCAAGGAGTTAGTTGTACTTTCCCAAGACAGAAATGGGTAAAGTATGCCAACGGAAGAAGGGTGTCCAATAGGGACATGGACATATTACTGATGTGTGAAGATAATATTTCTTAATTTGTATGGAGATAAAAGCTTGTCCCTAGTGGAGTCGCCAGAAGCTGTCGGTGTTATTTCGGATTGGTTTGTGGGGAGTTGCCCGTAAGAAGCTGTCGGTCATCGGAATCAAAATCCCGTCGCCCGCTTCGGAAGGACGTTGAAGTATGAAATCAAACTGACCCCATATTTTTCATAGTTTAAAATAAAAGAACACTTTACCTCAAATCCTTTATCTATCCCAAAGGATAAACACAAGACTTGAGGATGAGGCTCGATCAAATAAACTAAGGAATCATCCGTTTGGTCTGCGAAACCTTTGTATTTGTCGACAAGTTCCCCTATTTAATATAAAAGATTAAATAGTTTTTATATTAAGTTAGGTTCGGACATGCTTCCTATAAGGGCAAGCTCCTATAGTTAATTACATCCTAAATGACCGAAGTCACTTAAGAAGTCTCTCGATAAAAATCAGTAAATATTATCTTCAAAGAATTTCAAAGGGTAGGACTCTTTAACAAAATCGGACGTAGTGGTGTGAAAGGGGATTTGGTTCAAATTTGGAACATTTTATTGTAGAACCCAAAGGAAGAAGAACTAGGGGATGTCATAAATCCAGAGAAGAACCCTGGTGACTTCCCAAGCTATCCTAATGTTTGGCTTCAGTTTTGAGGAGAAGTATTTAAGTGTTTCAGTGACTTCCCAAGCTATCCTAATGTTTGGCTTCAACTTTGAGGAGAAGTATTTAGGTGTTTCTTCCTGCAAATTTTATTATTTAGGGCTTACATTCGTGTGAAATGATCACACAAATAGCCTGGAAGATGTACCTGTCAATTTTATTTAGTTAGGGCTTATATTTGTGTGAAACAATCACACGAATAGCCTGGAAGATGTGAGGATTTAGGTCGTGACAAACGACAACCTTGGAATCATAAGACGAGTTAGGGCTTATATTGTATAGCAGGGCTATTCAAAAAGCATAAAGATAAGGTGAGGATTTACGTTGCATAAGCAAGCAACCTCGAAGTTCTGTGAATTTGTTGTTTAAGTCTAAGGAAGGAAGATTGGTTTAGTTGGGGAAGACAGGTTTCGCTGTTGAAGATGGTTGTGCTGCCCACCATGCTAGCTCCAAGCTCCTGGCCGCGACGAGTTTGAGTTTTCTAGCGTGTCAAGTTATAATGTCAAATTAGGTGGACCTATGGTTGAAGTTCTTTAAATTTTGTAAGGGCATATTAAAGTTGATTAGAGCGACACCGGTTAGGATCCTACAGTTCCCTCTTTCCGGCATCACTATTTTCTATTGGATTCACTAAGCCCAAATGAACTTACTAAACCCAACTTAATGAGTTCCATAATTTCATTTAAACCGTGGGACAAAATGAACTTATCAAACCCAACTTAATGAGTTCCATAATTTCATTTAAACCGTGGGAAGCCTGAATGAATTTATCAAACCCAACTTAATGAGTTCCATAATTTCATTTAAACCGTGGGAAGCCTCTTTAGCAACCGTAGGTTACTTCCTCCAAGGGATTCCCGATCATCCGACAGAGACATCTTATTTTAGTTAAAGTTGTGGTTTTGTGTAATGTTTGTGATTAAANAAGGGATTCCTGATCATCCGATAGAGACAGCTTAATTTTGTTGAAGTTGTGGTTTTGTGTGATGTTTGTGATTAAATTTTGAGTTGTTTTATATTTTTAATGTTGTGACGGTGAATTTTGTCTTTGTTGATTTTAGTTTTGGTTTTGGGTTATGGTTATGGTTAACATGCAAGTTTATGTAGGTAAATTCAAGCACGAAACATGTAAGGAAAAGGCACAAGAAAAATGATACTATAAACTGTAAAAGCGTACCTGGCGAGTCTTTTCGTTCCCCCACATGAAGCTTAAAATGCATGTTAAGGCAGTTTATGAAGAGCAGGAAAGGTAAAATTTTGGTAATTTTCCCCTTGTCCATATCATGGTGAGACCTTAAAAGTTTAATTAAGGATGATTTCATTGATCGAAGCATATTAAGATTAACAGGTCTTTGAGGTATCCAACTAATTAGGAGGGGGAAGCAGGTCCATGCCTCCCTCTCACCAACTAGTGAAAAGTCTCGAGTCCATCTAAACTTATTATGTTGCTTAATGGTTCATCCTGCGAATACCCTTATTACTCAGTGAACTCTGATGTCTCAATTATCCCTGAGAATAGGGTAATTATCATTTATCGTTTAATTTGATAATTATGTAGGTGAAGGCCCTTAAAGGGGCAAGTTAGTGTAATTTGAGCACTTAGCCAAATTCGTAATCCTAATTAGACTTAGTGGTATTTCAAGGATGTTTGATATAATTATGTTTATTTCTCTAATCCTCTTTTAGTCAATTTTGATTTTAGTGGTGTTTTAAGGATGTTTGATATAATTATGTTTATTTCTCTAATCCTCATTTAGTCAATTTTGATTTGGCTTAAGTCACCACTAAGCGCTTAAAACCTAGGTGAGTGTCTTTTTAGTTTTGAAAAGGGTTAAACTTTAAGTGGTCATGATTCATGATTTGGATTTTATTTGACAGTTTAATTAATTTTTAATTTAGCCTAAGTCACCACTAAGCCCTTAAGACCTAGGTGAGTGTCTTAATTAGTCGAAAAGGGTTAAGCATTAAGTGGTCGTGATCCGTGATTTGAATTTTATTTGAAAATCAAGATAGGAACATTAAATTGATTATTTTTTTACTTCAAAAGTCATACCCCTAAGTCCAGGATCATTTAATTTTATTAAACTTCCAAATTTTAATAATTTAGAAATTTATTAATCTTAATTTTTTTAATGAAGAAAGTGAATTGGTTTCTACCAATTAACCCTTTATGTTTCAAGCATCAAATAAATGGATTAAGATTAGAGGTTACCCATTTTCCCTCTTTGAATTAAGCCTAAATGTTAATTAAGGCAAAATTTCTAAAATTACACATTTGCCCCTAAGGCCTTGAATTAATCCTAAATGTTAATTAAGGCAAAATTTCCAAAATTACACATTTGCCCCTAAGGCTCTTTAATACGTCATAATTTGTCAAATTCAATTCAAATGACTTTAAAATTCTTATCCTACCCCATTCATGGGTCAATTGAGACATCATAGGAGAAAATGTGATTTTTCAAAATTTAATTTAATTTATATAATTATTTTAATGCAAAAATAGGATTTTTCAAAGAAAATTCCTAACTTGACCAAGGTAAATTATAATCCTTTGAAATTTTTACTAGAAGTAGACCAAGACTAGAGAAGCCTTTGGACATAATTTCATGATTTTTTTAATTCTCTGTGATTTATTAGAATTATTGTAAATTTTGGGCTATTTAATAAAAATAAAATATTTTAGGTGGTGAAAATTAAGTTTTGTATTTTTGAAAAATCTCCCTAAGGTCAAAGTACTCAGAGGAGCAAATTTTATATTTTTCTGATTTTTCTTGATTTATTAGAATTATTTTAGTGAAAACTCATTTTTACCCTTTTAAAAAAATTATTTTTAAGCTTTGAAATTCAATATCTTTATTTAGAAAATCAGGAAAACTATTCTAATTATTCCTAAGTGATTAAGAAGCAAATTCGAACATTTTCATGAGTTCTTTTATTTTTGTGATTTTTATGGATTTTTAATTATTTAAATATTTAAAATAGGTNGATGATTTACGTTGCATAAGCAAGAGACCTCGAAGTCCCATGGCTTTGTTGTTTAAGTCTAAGGAAGGAAGGTTGGTTTAGCTGGGGAAGACAAGTTTTGCTGTTGAAGATGGTCGTGCTGCCCACCAAGCTAGCTCCAAGCTCCTTGCCGCGACGGTTGTTGAAGATGGTCGTGCTGCCCACCATGCTAGCTCCAAGCTCCTGCTGCGACGAGTTTGAGATATCTAGTGTGTCAAGTTATAATATCAAATCAAGTGGCCCTATGGTTGAAGTTCTTTAAATTTTATGAGTGGCAAGTTTATAATATAAAATCGGGTGGTCCTATGGTTGAAGTTCTTTAAACTTTATAGAGGGCATATTAAAGTTGATTAGAGCGACACCGGTTAGGATCCTACGATTCCCTCGTTCCGGCATCACTATTTTCTATTGGATTCACTTAGTCCAAATGAACTTATCAAACCCAACTTAATGAGTTCCATAATTT